>PVKS010014022.1:8007-49462 GCA_004027875.1 Aplodontia rufa | reverse complement strand
CGTGGTCTTTTAATTAGTTATGACCATGTAGATGTCAGAAAATTCCTGCAGAAATCTAGATTTTAAGTTTCTATATACAGTAATTATATCTAACAATACTGGGGTCACAGCATGCAAGCAAACAATTGCCTGAAGCTATGAAGTGTTTGTTTCTTTTAGATGCCATCTTCCTGTCTGTCCCTAATTTCTCTACTACTTCTGACCTGCTTCCATATTTGTGATACCTACTTGGCCCCTTCAGGCTGAGTTTTCAACTTAACCTCTACCTTCTACTGAGGGAATAAATGTGTTTTTACATCTTGAATGAATTTTATAGTTAAGAAAAAAAATTTTTCATTCTCTCCAGAAAGTGGAGATCATTGTGTCGATATCATCCTAACATTAGACTTTTTAGTACTGTCCATGCATCTGTATCTTGAAAGAGTGATCTGATTTCTTTAAATCAAAAGTGGCAATGCTTAGCATGGCTGGTTCTAATATTTAGCTTTGTGGAATGGTTTCTGATCAAGATTTTGGCTTTGGGGGCATTATATAGCTATACTTTTAAAAACTACAGCCCTGTGAATTCTTGTGTATTCCTTGGCCTCAAGGTATAGTTATATTCTTCTATTCAGTCTCTTTTAAATAAGACTGTGATAAGGAAGAAGAGCTTCCTGTTGCGCACTCTTACCTGTGCTGTGCATTTTTGCAGGTAAGCAATCACTGATTCTGATTTTGTAGGACATGGAAAAAGATTCTCCCATAAGACAATATTTGCCTTGGTTTTGATTGCTGCTTTCCTCTGCTTCAGTATGTCTGATTCCCTCTTTGTTTGTTTGTTTTGTTTAAATGCCTGGCTCCAACTCCCTGCCTACTTTTGATGGCTTCCATGCATTTCCTTTCTGGGTCAGTCACCTGTCAGCAATGTCCCTTATTCCTTGTGGCAGAGCCCTGTCACTCAATAGAGCAGGTTTACCTATCTGTGCTTCTTTACCCTCAGAGCAGTCCTATGATGCAGGTCTCATTTCCAAGAGAGTATGGCTCACAAGACAAATAAAATTGTGTAAATTGATATGTAGAAGATTTTTGACATAGGCTAATTTGTCTGTTCTATGGTATATTTTACTTTGGGTTTAAAGTGCAGATTTAGTAATTGAACAATGGCTACAAAACATCCGAAACAGTTCAGCATGCCTTATTTCACCATGTTGCATCTCAGGTGAGACATTGCCGATCTTAAGACACACAATTATTTGAAAGGAAAAGAAATTAAATTGTGTCATTTAAATTATAGCCTTATCCCAATTACAAATGTTCTAACTTATAAAACAAGGCTTTATCTTTATATTATAAATAAGGTACCCATTCAACTTCTATTGAATATCTTAAGTGTTTAAGATACTTGCTAACACTTGTTGATTGTCTTACAATAATAAGATGTAGGAAAGTAAAAGAAAATGTATTTACATTGCAATTTCTTCCCTTCAGCAACCATCAACTGACCTAGAATTTGACCGTGTAGTGATTTACACTACTTGCCTTCGTGTGGTGAGGACAACCTTTGAGAGATGTGAACTGGTTAGGAAGATTTTCCAAAACCATCGAGTAAAATTTGAAGAGAAAAACATAGCACTGAATGGTGAATATGGAAAAGAGTTAGATGAACGGTGCCGGCGAGTTTCAGAAGCTCCCTCCCTCCCTGTTGTGTTCATTGACGGCCATTATCTTGGGGTAAGTACTTAGAGGAAGAGCTCCTTTGTCATAGACTCCCAGCAGTGTGGATAGAAAGCTACAAGCTTACGTAACAAGATTTCTTGCAACATAACTACTGGGACACTTGATATTTTTTGGAGTGCAAGCTAAAGGGATTGAAGCATTTATTTCTATCCTGAATGATGTACTGCTACAGTGCTCAGCCTTATAAAAATAAAGTGAGATAAAATTGATACCAAGCTGATATTGGGCCCAGGTTCTTCTTGCACACAATCAAAGAATGAGCAACACAGAACACTGAGACAAGCTTAGCAAGCAGTTTTATTTAAGACAGTGAACAAGCACCGAAAGTAAAAAGGCTTATTTAAGAAAAGGATAGAGAGAGCAGACTTCTCCCTGGGGGACAAGGGAGCCTTGGAGCTGAAGGCTGCCTCTGAACCTGGAGTCTGTCCTTTTATCTCATCCAGACAGCCCTTCCCACATTGTTACTTTCTATAGGCCCTTTCTAGGTAGAGCTCAAACAAAGAAGGCACACTGCCAACAGGTGAGGCCAGTGGATGCATGCTTATAAGTTACTGCCCATGATCCTGGGCCCAGAGGCTGAACCACAGTGTGTTTGGCCTGGCTAACCAAGGGAAAGCTGTTTCCCAGCCTTAGCTACTCACTAAAAGCATAATGTAGCCCACCAGAAGTGTCAGCAAGGGAGCCCTGACGGTAGCCCTTCTTGGATCTGCCTCAGTAATCACCTTTGTAAGCAGATGCCTGTTTCTGAGCCACCATCTTCCTTCTTATTGACTTTTATCATTGCTTCTATACTGACTGCTTCACTTTGCTTCCCTGCCTCAAAATCAGCATCAAATTAGATTTTTGAATAGGAATACATCTCTTTAAATGTTCAGGTTATTTGAGTTTTGCATTGCAAAGACTGACATGGGATAAAATGATGATTTTATTTTATTATAAATAAAAAATGAAATGGTTATGCATTTGTGTTCTCTTAATACCCCATTATCAGTCAGTTTCTAACCTAATGAACCTGAGATGACAGTTTTGAAATGAGATCAATAGGAAATGGGGCCTGGGATCAGAATTTTATCTGCCTGTTGTTTGAAATTATTCTTAATATTTATAACATAGCAGTGTGAGATATTCATTCAGGCTTACAGTATGCAGACAGAACTCCTAGGACAGCAACAAAATGTACCTACTTCATTTCTCTTTGAATAATACTGTTAGCCCAATTAACCCCCGTTGATCTATGAACATGCTTGGGTGAGAGAACAGGGTGAGGACTCTGGGAAGTGCACTCTGGAAAGGGAGACAGCAAATAGCCAAGGGTACCAGCAACCACTGAGGGCTGCAGCTGACTGTGTGATTTCTTATTACAGATTAGAGGCCTCAAAGGGTACTTGGACCTTGGTTTTATCCAGCATCTAATTTTAGCCTTTAGCTTTCCAGGGAAGACAGAGAAACCCAGAGCAGAAGAGGATCATGTTTTGCTTCTGGGATGTGTATTCTCATATCCTGTCTGCAGCCAGAGCAGGCTGTGAGAAGCAGCCTATCATTTATGGAAAGATAAATGCCAAGAAGCTATGATTCCACAGTGAGGATATATGCATTCTTTTTTTAACCAGAAAGGGCAAAGGCTACATTTTGGGGTTGAGGGAGTTTGATTTGAAGCATTAATCCTGTTTTTAGTGCATTTCAGCACATACCCTAGGGCCCCAGCAAACCACAATAATAGTGAAAAAGGTAATAGTAGTAGTGACAGCACTATGCTGTGCTCATCTTTCCACCTTTCATCTCATCTAATCCGTGGATAACTTGGATAGTACACTGTGTAAGAAGGGAACACTGATGTCAGGTAGGCAGCCTTACTTCAAATTCCTGCTCTGATATTTAACTTGTGACTGTGTATGTTGGTTTCCTCATTGACAAAGTGAGAATAAAAATAGAGCTTATCTTATAGGCTGATTGTGAGGATTTTATAAGACAATGCACGAATGTGCTTAGTTCCTATGGCTGTTCAACAAATCATGTTTTCAAGAAATACTAATAATTACCTTAATTTTCTGAAAGAAAATACTAATTCTTCTGCTCTTAGTGACATAGTTGGCCAAGAGGCAGGGCCAGGACTCAAAGTTAGATTTGTTTTGACATTCCAAGCCATTGCTTTCTGGAACATCATCTTGAGGAAAGGGATTTTCAACTGTTGATGATGCTCTCTTAGCACTTCCTACAAGACTTGACACTAAGTGGATGCTCAAATAAGACTCTGTTGTCCGGGTGAGTGATGCGCTATCACTTCCTTATGTCCTTCCTTCTCTTCCTGACTTTCTTCTATAAAGAAAGGATCTGATAAACTCAACCTCATCAGGAAGAACATAACTTACAAGTTCTGTAAGCATTTTAACTTAGGAAAAATTCTGACAAGGTAAGATATTTTCTCACTGAATTTCTGTGAAACTGGAAAATTAAAATTAGTGGGTGGCTACCTGCACACACAGATTTAAGATTCGTCTCTCCCTATGTGTTCCTTGACCACTTCTATTCCCATCCAGAAACCCCATGACTTACCAACCTCTTTCTTGCTTCCGAGACTCTGTAACAGGCTATAATATCTGTCTTGCTCTTTGGCTTTCAGCTGGACAGATGAAGGGAGAGTGAAACACAGAAATCAGGTCTGAAGCATGTTCCTATCTCAACTGCTTTTTCTCCATGATCACTTTATTTACACACTTGGTAACCTAAGGGTAGAAGTGTCACATGGGTGCAGACTCACTGTTTCTGTAATTTGAATCCAAAGCTCCAAACCTGAAGAGTCCAGGAGAATTACTTCTAAACCTTTAATTCAAAATGGCAAATAATAACTTATATAATAATACATAGAAAATAATTATGTTATCGTAACATATATGCCCCCCCCCCCATTCTGCTACAGTAGCCCCTTCGTTGAAATTCCAATGCACAATTGTCATCCAATCCATTGCTTGCGTTGTGGAGCCTTTTTCCTGTTACTTATGCATCTGAAATGGAAGAATGCCCTCTGCTGGGTTTTGGCATGCGATGAAACATTGCTTTTAGGAAAATAAGCTGATGTTGGTAATTTCCCTAACATCTGTGGGGTTTTAAGCGGTCACAAAAAATAATTTGATTTGGTTTAAATTTGTATGGATGAAAAAAAGCAAGATGTGTGAATCATCTATACAATATAGCTTTCTCTAAAGAGGGAAAGGTGAAATAGAGAATCAAGAACAACCAGAGAATGAGCTGGAGAGAGCAGGACAGAAAGAGATGCATATGGAGGCAGATGTAGAGACAAGAAGAGCAGGAGAACATTTTGCATTTTCTTCCCTGTTCTATGGTCCTTGCCACCAGACCCAGTGGGTCTGGAGGAAGTCAATTAAGTTAATGGGCAAGAACAGAAGGACTGACAGGAGCACTAAGCTCCTTTTTCCTGACATCAGTCCTTAGTCAAACTTAAACTTGAAGGTGGAAGCAATCAAACTGTCAAGAGGAAGAAATTACTTTAGAAGACAAATCCCTGCTGCCTTGGGATGCTTCAATGTGGGGAGGGAGCAAATTCAGGTTGGAAATGGGCTTTAGGGCAGTTGTTCTGTTATTTTGGCATCAGAAAATTTTTCTATAAAAAAATCATGTTCCAATAGTATAGATAAAAGTTCTTAGACATTCGAGTAGGAAATGGGTTAGAAATAGTGACACATCTGGACCAACCACAAAAGTCTACAATGGAAATTCACAAAATCTACATTGGATGGAGCTATAAATAGAATGGACTTAAGTGGGGGTCTCTGGGCACAGAGAATCATAAAAGGGCCATTGAAGTAGATAAAACTCTTACACTCGCTGATACTGTGACTGCGTGATAATTCTACATCTATTGAAAGTACTGTATTATTCCATTGAAGAAAGAAGGAGGTTGTTATTGAACATAGCTGGTTTATGGAGTAGAAATACAGACTCTAGGCACATTTCTAAGGACTACTCACAAAAAAATGAGCCCCCAAGAAAGCTTCTGCCACAATCAAGAAGCTGAAGACACTGCCTTGGTTATGACTCACACTAGCAAAATGGACCATTTGTTCTTTGCCCTTTCTACTGGGCATTTAGGAACTCCATTCTGTTCCTAAATAGAATAGTGAGCTTTTTTTTTGAACTGTGTTTACTAAGTAAGTTCCATACTTAGCTGTGAAAGCAAAATGGAAAATGTACTAGTTGGCTTTCTAGCTTCTGTAGTACATTAAGAACTCTGGAGGCTGGAGTGATCACTCAGCGGTTGGAGCCCTTGCCTGGCATGCATGAGGACCCAGGTTCGAACCCCAGCACCACACACAGAGCTAAGTATAAAAGAAACAAAGGTCAGGTGAAAAAATAAGTAAAATTGATTCTCTCTTTCTCTCTCTTTAAAAAAAAAAGAATTTCTGGAAGAAAACTGGATTGATTACCATATTGACAGCATCTGCTAGATATGCTATTTTCATTGATCATTTTTAAAGCAATGTTATTGAGGTAGACTTGTTCCCATTTAGGACACAATCTAGCCTGGTGTGGTAGTGGCGCCTGTAGTCTTCACTCTGAACCTGAGGCAGAAGGATCACTTGAGCACAGGAGTTTTAAACCAGCCTGTGAAATATAGTGAGACCCTTTCTCAACAACAATAAAAAAGCAAACAATTCAATGAATTTTGACAAATGTGTACACTTTTGCATTTGTCATTACATTCAGGATGCATAGATGCACAGCCATGTGCCCCATACTGATGTTTCAATCAATGACAGACCACATATACTGCAATGTTCTCATAAGGAGCTGAAACTTTTTATCATCTGGTAACATCATAACACTGTAGTGTAACATGCTCCCTACCTGTATGTGGTAATGCTGCTGTAAACAGACCTAATTGATTACCATTGTCTCGACATAGTTTAGTTTCTTGTGCCTTATGTAAAGCTCATGGGGTTCTTGGATATGTAGATCTTTGGTTTTTGACAAATGTGGAAACTTTTCAGCCATTTTTTAAAATATTATTTTATCTCCTCCTTTTTCACTTCAGGGATTCCAATTACATGCATATTAGGCTGCTTGAATTTGTTCCATAGCATGCTTCATTTCATTTTGGATAGTTTCTATTGCTATATATCCTCAGTCCCAAATTTTATCTTTTATAATGTCTAATATTCTGTTAATCCCAGTCAGTACATTTTTAAAATCTCAGATATGATAATTTTAATTAGATTCAATTTTTTAAGAATCAATTTAGGTTCACAGCAAAATTGAGCAAAAGTTGAAGAGCTTTCCCATATGCCCTCAATTCCCATACATGCACAGCCTCCTGCATTATCAATATCCCCCACTAAACAGTACATTTGCTACATGGATGAACCTACATTGACACATCAATATTATCCAAAGACCATAGTTTATATTAGGGCTTACTTCTGATGTTGTACGTTATGAGTTTGGAAAAGTTTATAATGACAGAGGGCTGGGGATATAACTCAGTGGTAGAATACTTGCTTAAAATGCATGAGATCCAGGGTTTGATCCCCGACAATGCAAAAAAATTCATACACCATTTTAAAACTTATAATAACATGAGGTTTACCATTATAGTACCATTTAGGGTAGCTTATTACCCAAAAATCATCTGCATTCTACCTATTCATCTCTTCCTCCCTTATCTCCTAGCAACCATTGATCTTTTTATGCTCTCCATACTTTTGCCTTTTCATGAATGTTAAATAAATGGATCCAAACAGTAGGTAGCATTTTAAATTGCTTTTAAAAATTTACTAATGTGTATTTAAGTTTCATCCATGTTTTTTCATGGCTGAATAGCTAATTCCTTTTAACATTATGAAATACTTTATTATCTAGATGTACCAAAGTTTATTTGTCCATTTGCCAAGTGAAGCACATATTGGTTGCTTCCACATTTTGGTAAAAATGAATAAAAATTCAGTAAATTAAAAAAATTAACATAAAGATTTTTGAGTAGCCATAAATTTTCAACTCTTTAGGGTAGAAACCAAGGAATACTGTGTTTGCTTTTTGTCACTGTGACAAAATATCTGAGAAAAATGGCTTGAAGAAGGAAAGGTTTATTTTGGCTCATGGTTTCAGAAATTTCAGTTCATGGTCAGCTTGTTCCATTGCCTTCAGCTTGTGCTGAGACAGAACATTGTGGTTGACAGGATGTTTTGGTAGAAAGCTGCTCACCTCATGACAACCAGGAAGCAGAGAGGAAGCAAAAGAAAGGGGCTGGGGACAAGAAATACACTTCCTTGTCTGATAATTCTACTATCTATGCAAATTCTAGGTTGATTTTAATAGATTGGCTTTTTTTCCTCATTATGAGTCACATTTCTCTACTACTATGACTGTAATATTAGCTTCACATGACTAGGGTGAAATACCTGAGGTACTAGCTTATGAAGAGAAAAGATTTATTTAGCTCATAGTTTTGAGGGCTCAAATGTACCACATTGGTATTAGGTTAACTCTGGTGACTGTGGCAGATGGAGCCTCATCATGGTAAGACTGCATGTGGGAGTAAAGAAGTTATATCTTGAGTGTGAGCAGAGAGAGGCTGAGAGAACACACAGTCCCTTTATTCTCTTTGAAGGAATGCCCACACTACCTAAAGACCTCCCACTAGGCTCCACCTCTTACAGGTCCACAGCACCTCCCAATACCACCACCAGGGGACCCAAGGCTTACATTTGGACCTTTAGGGGACACTCAAATTATACTAAAGTCACTGAGGCCACATGTTGTGAATCTTACCTTATTACATAAAAATATTTCATATTGATATATTTTTGTTTTCCTATAAATATTCTTCAGTTTTCTTTTTCTTTTTTGCTGGAATACAGTGAAGTTACTTGGAAACAGCTTGATATTTTGGGTTTTGTTTTCAATATTTTATAGGCAGGGAAAGAGTAGTCTTTAAGACTAATTATTTCCCAGTTCTAAATCAAGACCTGTGGGGCATGTGACTCTTCTACTTCCTCTACTCTTGTTCTTAGTTCTTCCCAGAGCAATACAAATGAAAACTGTTCCCTTGTTCTAATAACTAATTTTTAAATATTTTTCTCCACAGTTTCCTAAACTCTTACTCTAACTTCATGGTTTTCTGAACCACCAAATCTTAATTACATTCTACCCTGGTCTTTAATAGCATCCAGAGCCAATCTTCCAGATGATTATCTTCCTGAAAATGCTTTCCATCCCTCTTATAGTGAAGCCTAGATTTACTTTAAATACCTGTGTCATACATTTGTTCACAATGAATGTGAGGTGAGCTAAAATTTTCACATAACTTTCATAAGAACTGTTCCCAGGATAAATTCCATATTTTGTTGGGTTTTGGACATATTTTGCTAAGTTTTACCCCACTGTCTTTCTGTGTATGTCTTGTTACTGTGTAATAAGACCTCAAGAATTAAGTTTTTCTTTCTGAAATATAGATAATGATAGTTTATATTTTATGATTATGACTTTTTTTTTATTTGTGAAAGCAGTCTAATCTGGTACTGGTATCATTCCTTAGATCAGGAAGCTAATGACTGATCAAATGTCTCAAACTTCCATCTCCAAAGAAAGGTGGCCTGGAGGTTTTGGTATTATGATGTAGTTGAATTTGTTATTTTTTGCTATATAATAAATCACTCAAATATTAGTGGCTTAGAAACAATTATTCATAGGTTGCAATGTTGGTGGAGTTTGACTGCTTTCTGTGGTCTGCTGGTGGCTTGGCCGGAGCTGGATGACATAGGAGGGCCTCAGTTGCATATCTTGAGATTGGCTCCTCAGATTTCCTCCATATGGCTTCTTGAGCAGATTGAATGGGACATGTTTAATGGTGGTAAAGGAGTTTTCAAGTGAAAGAAGAAACTCCGATGCTCAAGCACATTCAAGCCTCTGCATGTGTCACATTTGCTTTTTCCTGTTGATTAGAGCAGGTCACATGGCCAAGTCCAGATTCAAGATGGAAATAGACCCTACGTCTTTATGGGAGGAGCCCTAACATCGTGCTGTAAGGGTGTTCATGTAATGAGAAAGGATCACATTTGCAGCCATTCTTGCAACATCCTTTTAAAGTGCAGGACTTTGATCTCATCTAACCGTGGTTTTTACCTGAGTTAAATGTGCTCACTGATTCAAAGCCTTTTCATGTTGGAGGACGACAAACCTTTGATCGCCCAAAGTCAGTTAATAATGCCTCATGAGCCAATGAAATTTGTCTGTGGGACAGTTTGGCATTGAAAGTCCAGCTTTGTAGTTTTAAATCAAAGTACCAGATTGACTTTGAATTTCCACCATCAATACACCATCGTCTTATTCCTTAATCATTTTACAATATCTTGTGATATCCTGGTTCCATCGGTCAAATATTCACCTTCAACATCACAGATGTGTTTATCCTCTTTTTCCTCAAGTCTTACGCTCATAGAAGAAATGCAGGAAAACAATGATTGCAATTCTTTATCTCATATTTTGGATGCTGCTGATAATTCATACTTTGAAACCTATTTATGCAAAAATCCAATTTTCATTCCTGAGACTTACAGTCAATTAAAGAAAGAGAACTTCTGAGGCATTCAGACATAAAGTTTTCCTAAGTTATAGGTGAAAATTTAGTTTCCTCCACCTAGCTCATATTATAAACTAATATAAAATAGTTTATATTCTGTCTCTTTCATTTCACAGGTTTAAATCCATTATCACATTAGATCAAGAGTTTGCCATTCTTAGTCTTGCCTTCTGTAAGTGTTTGTGCCAGATACTTTAAAAGTGTCTACTAGGTTCATTATTTAATGATTTGATTAGTAAATCAAAACTTTGAGTCTTAAAGTTGATGCTCTGGACCAAAATACTAAAAAAAGATAAATCAGTTATGTCTATTTGCAAATTCACCACAAGTTAAATGAGAACTTGGATCATGCTACCTAATAAAGACCTTGAGGAACCAATTTACCTGTATCTCAACTTAGATGTAAGTCAGTACCATTCTCAATCTGATTGAGGAGAGAATGTGCTTGTGTATACTTCATGTTTTCTTACTCAGATGTAAAGATATTATAAGTATGTGAAAAAGGTCTGTTTTTAATCCTAGAAAATATATGAAAATGCTTTAGTGAATAAAAATAAAGCAAATAGAAGTTAGTAGGTGTGTGTGAGTGTGCGTGTGTGTGTGTACTGGGTATTGAACCCAGGGAATTTTACCAGTGAGTTATATCCTGGAACCTTTTAAGACATGGTCTCACTAAGTTGCTTAGGGCCTTACTAAGTTACTGAGGCTGGCCTTGAGCTTGCAATCCCCGTCTCAGCTTCTAGAGCATCTGGGATTATGGTCATATACCATTTGGCCTGACAATAAAAATTTTAAAAGCATCTATTTCTACTAGAACTTGAAATCAGCATCTCCATAAAAGAAAAGATTTGGTTGGTAATGAACTGTTTCTATTCTTATGAGCATAGAAATTTAGTGTCTTTTCTGCCACCAGAGGGCTCTCACAATATAAGAAAACTATATTAAATGTTTAAGAAAACACGTGGAAATAGAAGAAATCATTTGCGATATATCTTTTTTTAGAGCTCAATTAAAGAGCCCATTTCTTAACTATATGGATTATATACACAATTTCAAATCCAGAGAATTAAGAGGAGCAGTTTTAAATTGACTATTCAAAAACTTAAGATAAATTAATAAATATTTTACTATTTGTTACCTAATCTTGAATCAAACATTTATGCTATTCATTCATCTTCTACTGGAAAATAGTAAACTAGAGAATACATGGATTTTTCTCTGAGAATTTCTGGCCTTTAGGACCTATTTTCTATAAACATCCAGTTTGTTACCATGATGTTATGTGTAATTACAACTGAGCAAACATCTCACACAGGGATTTGGCAAAGGGAAGCTTCCGAGCCAAGTCACAGACATGCTTAGGCCCAGATTGGATCTGGATCTGCTGTACTGGGGTTTGGCTTTCTTTTTAATCACTCCCTGGGCTCCTGGTTTGATTGTGCTTAGCTCAAGGTACCCCTGTCTCCGAAAACAAAAGTTAGCTAAAGACCTGGCCATATGTTTGCTCCTGATGGTGTTTATTCTCTGGGTTAGATTCAAAGACTGAATATAATGAGCACAATGGAGCAAACCATCTGTCCAGCAGCAAGGTCTGCAGTGCTGGAGTGAGGGCTCTTTGTCCTCTCCTTCTTTGGATGGCACCTTACATAATATGAACAAGGGCTAGTATCGATGGGCTCCCAGTGCTCGTCCACTGGCTTTGGCTGTTAGCACTTCTGCTTGGTTCATGAGTCCATCTGAGGCAGCAAGGGTCTGGACTAGAATCTGTGCTTTTCAAATGACTCTCGGTGGTGCCCTGGAGTTCCTGCAGTTTTTCCTCTGGGGAGCACCTGATGGATAATGTGAAAGGGTTTTCAAGCTCTCCTCCCAATGTTGACTGTATCCTCTACTCTACACGTTTTATTGTATTTTCCACATTTTCCCTTGAAAAATTCAAAACACAAAGCAAAAGAAAAAGAAGTTTCTGCTGAACAACTTGGGGACAAACTAAAACAAATGTCTGAATTTTTTAAATTAATGTTATATTACTTGTGTTTTCCTAGCACTTGGGTCCCATTATTAATCAGGGTGGGGAGTAGTGGGTGGTCAATCACCAATCAGGTGGGTCAGGTGAATATGACTCTTTGCAAAGTCTCCAGAGTATATTAAAAATTATTTATCCTGAAAAGCCCAAAGGAACAAGCTGCTCAATCATGGAGTGAACAGAGAGCACTTTGCAATGTTCTAGAGAGTCAAAGCTCACAGCCCCTGTTATCTAGGCTCCAAACTTAGGGAATGTGTGTGTGGATGGGGTGGACCGTATGGACACACACTACCTCATCACCTTCATCGCAGTCTTTGCTAGTTGTGCTATGTGCTAAATTAATGGCAACAATAAAGTTTATTTAGAAAAAGGAAGAGAGAAAGAGAGAGAGAGGGAGAGAAGTATGTTAACTACGGCAATGAAGGTTGATTCTAAGAAAGTAGCATTTGAGCTGTGCTTTCCAAAATGAACTAGGTTTCAAAAAGAAGGTGTGGGAATGGGCTTCTCATTTAATGCTTCATGTTTTCCTGGCATGAGGTTTTGAAGGAGAACAAATCTTGGCCATATCTGACTTAAAAAAATCTTTGGTTCCTTCTAAAGAATTGTGAATCAGTTCAGTTCTAGGAAAGATCTGGGTGATGAAATAGATCAAAGATCTCTGGGGACTCAGTGAGTTTTCCTGAAGGAATTTAAGATCAATTTGGGTTTCTACAAAGGGTTCATGTTTAAGGATGAAAGGTTCTGTTACAGTTAGAGCATGGCTGAGGCTGAACAGAACCAGTTTCTTGCTACCTACCTTCCACTGTGGCTGCCAAATCAAAGGACAAAAGGTGTTCGAGTCTACATCTGGGCAGAGACCCTCAGTGTTCTTTCCAGGGGATCCTCCGATGTCATGCATTTCCTGGAGTGTGCTGCGCTCTGGAGAGCGAGATGACCAGATTCCCAGCTTGGGTCTTTGGTTTTTTTTCTTGAGTGATTCTAGAGAGGGTATCAGAAGGTGACCTGAAGGCCTGGGAGTGCAGAATGCTCTGGGCAGCTGGATGCTTGCTGAGAATCTGGCCTCCATTCTATTGTGTTCTGTCACTGGGGAAAATAGGACAAGACCTACATTTTCAGATCTTTTACAACTCAAAATGAAAAATAAATCAATTCCCTTCTGTCACTAACTGAAAGCACTGATGCAGAATGACTCAGAATCTCAGTCATTTCTAAGGTGAAAGGTGCAATAAGAGTAAGAATATGTTATTTCCTGAAGACTGCCATGTTTGGTCTACTGCTTCTCTTTGGAGGGCAGAGCTCAGGTTAAAGAGAGATTATTGACAATAAATGGTCTTTCAAGGTCACGTGTTTCTCTAGATTCAAAAGGACCTATTTCAAATTATACTATAATAAATTGTTAGAGAATTGGAAGAAAATCAAGTATTCATTTGTACTTTCCTTCTTTTGCAAGGAAAACTGGGTACATTTTCTTGAACGTCTCTCAATCACTCAATGGGTTAGCGTTTGTGAGGTGACTATTTGAAAATGGATGTGAACCTATCATGTGACGCTGGGTCTTTTGAGCATTCAGGATCCATGTAAATTGTGCAAGCATTCTTAGAAAGCACAAGCTTCTACTAAGACTGATAAGATGAGATAAAGGTAGATCCTGTGTACATGATGGGAGGAGAAAAGGTCGGGGAGAGCAGGAGTTATCAGGGGAAGGCTTCTTGGAGCAGCAGAATTCTACTCTTTCATAATCCATGTCTCCATAGATCTAACTCAACTTTTTTGAGTGGGTGACCTTGAGCGTGTTAGCTAAGCACACTCTACTTTGGTTTTCACATCTATAAGAGGAGACAATCATAGGCTGGTTGGCTTTGCTTACACTCTTCAAAAGCTGGATTGTGGCGGAAAAAGATACCAAGACACACACCCTATATTTCCTACCAGCCTATATTGCCCTAAAAGTATTTTAGAGTTTTCATAATTAAAAACAAATTAAAGTGGTTTTGTAATTTTTTGAGGGGATATACTCTATTGTTTTCATCATTGTCCTACCATTGAGAATTTAGACTCACTGTCTTAGAAAATTCTGCAATAAGCATCTTTGTGAATATAATTTTTGTAGTTTCAGATCTTTTTGGAGAAGTTTCCTGCAATGAGAGAACAGGCTGAGAGCATGGACATTTTTATGTTCTCTACACTGGGAGCAAAGGAACCAAACATTTTGGCACAACCAGGATTGAGCTGTTGCTGCTCTCTGTCCTACCACCTTGATTCTCTGTTAACCATGACTTAAAAATTTATTCCTTTAGTGGCTTATGCAGTAGTCTTGAAAGCCACCATAGCAACATACCATGGACTGGGTGTGGGGATGCTTAAGCAACAGTTCTAGAAACTGGAAGTCCAATATCAAGGTGTCAGAAGGTGTGGTTTTTCCTGGGTCCTCTCCTGGGCTTGCAGACAGCTGCTTTCTTGATGTGTCCTCACATGGCTTTTCCCCTCTTCCTGGTGCCTCTTCCTCTTATAAAGACACTATTTTCATTGAAACTTTCTCTCTTTAAAAGCCTTATCTATGGGGCTGGAGATGTGGCTCAGCAGTAGAGCACTTGTGTGGCATGAGCAAGGACCCAATTTTGATCCCCAGCATCACATACACAATTAAGTAGAGGAAAACCAAAAACCAGATAAAAAAAAAAAAAGTGCCCTGACTTGAAATATAGTCTTAGTCCATCTTGTGTTGCTATAATAAAACACTTAAAATCCGGTTACTTTATAAAGAAAAGAGGGTTATTTAGTTCACATTTCTGGAGATTCAAGAGCATGATATTGGCATTTTATTAGCTCTGGTGCAGGGCTTCAGGGTGGATGGCATATGTGCTGTTGGGCCCTTGTGGACTAACCCCTTTTATCCTACAATAGTCTGGATGTCAAATTTCATTATCTTGTACTATAAATCCACTTAAGCAAATCAAAGCTTTATTTCATCCAGAAGGATCATATTAGGCACCCCATAGACCTTTTCTTTCTTTCTTTGTTTCTTTCTTTCTTTCTTTCTTTTTTTTTCTTTCTTTTTTAAAGAGAGAGGGACAGTGAGAAAGAGAGAAAAGGAATCAATTTTATTTCATTTCTCATGTGGCTTTTGTTGCTACGACACTTTGTTGTGTACGTGGTGCTGATTTTTGAACCTGCATCCTTGCGCATGCCAGGCAAGCACTGTAAATGCTGAGCCACCTCTGCGGCCCCAACTTTTTCTTAAAGGCAGAATTCCTCTTCCTTTTTCATGTCCTCACTCTCTCTATAACAATGAATAAGTGCTTCCTCTTTTCCCTTAGAACTAAGACTTTCACAAATCCCTGTCACTTTTATCTGCAAGCACCTGACAAGTCACTTTCTTACTAAAAATAGGGTCTTTCACAAAAGAAACTCTGCTTCTATGCAATAATAATAGTATCATTTTTCATATTTATATTAATGATTCCTACATGCTTTCAAGATTGCACAAAGTTTTGCTTTAATAATTGGAGAAAATAAGTACTTCAATAGTGGGGCTGAAGCAGTGGCTCAGTGGTTACGGTGCTTGCCTGGCATGCACAATTACTCAGGTTCAAGCGCCAGCACCATGCACACAACCAAATGCTTGAGCAATGAAAGCCACATGAAAAACTAAGTAAAATGGATTTTGATTTTCTCTTTCTTTCTGTCTTTCTCTCTCATTGTCCTCTCTTAAAAAAAAAGAAAGAAAGAAAGAAAGAAAGAAAACTTCAATAGCTTCCAGGAAAGAATATTAAATACTAGTTATAAGATTTTTCTATCTTTTAATTAATCAGTTTTATTATGGTCTTTGTTATTTTGTTCTTCTTGCTTTAATAGGAAACTTTTGATGTATATTCTTCAATTTCTTGAATTATTAGTTCATTTATTTGCATTTCTTTCTTTTTAGGGGAGAGTACATATAGCTTTTATTTATATTTTAAAAGTTTATTGAAGAGTTGTGTTGCTGTAGAATTATAAATGCATATGTAGTAACAACAGGACATGCCCCTGTTCCTAATCTAGAATCACCCCCACATCACCCACACCCCAGTCTCTTGACTTTTCAATATCCCCATAAAGCAGATATGTGTCTTTATATATATGTGCATGTGCATATATATATACATATATATATGTATATATGTGTATATATATGTATATATATATATATAATTTGTGCATTTTCCAGAATTAAATGATTGCATAAGTATTATTTGGCTTCTTGGGGTAATAAAGAGTAAAATACATTGTTGATTCCCCCCTTCATTCCTCCCTATCATTTGTCCTCTCTCTTCCATCCTGCCTCTTCCTCCCACCCCCTAGGTACCTATCGTTCCTCTAGATTAAGTGTTGCTTCACTTTGGTGAGTCTAGTACATTAGCTTGCTCTTTCATTCAATCCTGGGTTTTGCTCTAACCTCCACAATGAAGGAAAACACTTGATTCTTGAGTCTCAGGGTTTGGCTAATTTCATTCAGCATAATTTCTTCCATTACTTCAAAGGCCATAATATTATTTCTAATAGCTGAGTAGAAATATATGTATGTCAATCGATCACAGTTTTGGGATCCTTTCATACAGTGAAGGGCATCTAGCTCTTCTGGAAAATTACCCAGGAGAGGGATAGCTGGGTTGTATGGTGGATCCATCCCTAAGATTTTGAAGAGTCTTCTTCACACTGCTTTCCAGAGAGGTTTTACCAGACTGCAGTTCCACCAACAATGTGCTGGTTGGTGTTCCTATTGCCTCGCAACCCCTCCAGCATATTACTGTATGTTCTTCATCTTTGCCCATCTGACTGGAGTGAGGTGAAATCTTAATGTAGTTTTGGTTTGCATTTCTCTGATTGTTAGTGATAGTGATGTAGAACACATTCTCATATAATTATTGGCTTTTTGAGCTTACTCTGTTGAGAAGTGTCTGTTTAACTCATAGCCCATTTATTGATTTGATTGTTTGTGTTTTTGTTTTCGAGTTTTTTTGAGTTCATTGTAAATTTTAGATATTAGTCCCATGTTGGAGGAACCATTGGCCACGATTATCTCCCATTCTGTAGGTTCTTTCTTAACAGTTTTGACCAATTCCTCAGCTGAGCAAAAGCTTTTTAATTTAATGGCTTCCCACTCACTGATTCTTGATTTTAATTCTTTCACTTTGGGAGTCTTGTTGAGAAAGTTGGTGCCTACTCCAATATGCTGGAGTGTTGCTCCTATTTTTCTTCTAGCAGTTGTATGGTAGCTGATTTAATTCCTAGTTCCTTGATCCATTTTGATTTGATTTTTGTGCAAGGTGAGAGATAAGACTCTAATTTCAGCTTTCTGCAAGTGGCTGCCCAGTTTGTCCAGCACTGTTTATTGAGTAGATTCTCATTCCTCCATGTTATATTTCATCTCCTTTTTTCAAATATCAGATGTTTAAAAGTTGTGGGTGTGTCTCCAAGTCGTCTGTTCTATTCCATTGGTCTTCATTCCTATTTTGACACCAGTACCATGCTGCTTTAATTACCACAGCTCTATAGTATGATTTTAGATCTAGTATTGCAAAAACTCTGTTTTGTCTTTCTTGCTTAGTAATATTTTGGCTATTCTGAGTTTCTTGTTGTTTTAAATTAATTTGAGAATTACTTTTTCTATATTTGTAAAGAATGGCATTCGTAACTTGATGTGGATTGCATTGAATCTGTATAGCACTTTTGGCAGAGTGGCTATTTAATTATATTAATTATGCCTAATCAACAGCATAGAACATCTTGCCATCTTCTCAAGTCTTCTTCAATTTCTTTCTTCAATGTTTAATAATTTTCATTTTAGAGATATTTTACTTTCCTTATTAGATTAATTCCTAATTATTGTATACTTTTTGAGGTTGTGAATAGGATGGATTTCCTGATTTCTTCATCAGACAAATTAATATTGAAGCATAGAGAAACTATTGATTTATGGATGTTGATCTTGTATCCTGCCACTTTGATGAATCTGTTTATAAGCTCAAGCAGTTTTCTGGTGGAGTTTTTTGGTCTTTCAGATATAGGATCATATCATTAGCAAAAAGGGATAGTTGGACTTCCTCACTTCCTATTCTTATTCCTTTGTCATTGATACCTTTTCTTTGGGAGTTTTGTTGAGAAAGTTATTGCCTACTCCCATATGCTGTAGTTTTGCTCCTAATTTTTCTTTTAGCAGTAGTAGGGTTGCTGGTTTAATTCCTTATGGAATAAAAATAAATGGATATGAATTTTTCTCTTAAAATGATTTATGTTATATATGTAAGTTTGATTTATAACATTTAATTTTTATTATAGTTAGTGTAGGAGGTAATTTCAATTTTTCTTCTTTGCTGTAAATGTTCTTTGGAGAATTTATTAATTTCTAAGAAACTAAGTATTTTTATTTTATATTTAGCTATTTATTTATAATTTTATTACATCATGATCAGACAATATTATCCATGAGGTGCTTACTATTTGGGATATGTTTATATTTTATTTACAGTTTAATATATGGTAAAGCTTTGTAAAATATTCATAGCTTGTTGCAAAAAATATGTAGTCTGTGATTTTGCATATGTGCACACACATATATACATACATAAATACCATTATATCTTAATTAAATCATTCAAATATCTTGTTCTTATTTTAATCTATTTTCATAAAATATTTGTCATTTATTAATCATCTGTTATAATTTATTTTTTATCAATTTGGCTCCATATAATTTTTGTTTTTAAAGACAGAGGGACAGTGAGAGAGAGAGAGAGAGAGAGAGAGAGAATCAATTTTTATTTAGTTTTTCATGTAGACTTCATTGCTCTGACACTTCGCCATGTACGTGGTGCTGGGGTTTGAACTTGCATACTCGCTCATGCTAGGTAAGCGCCGTATCTGCTGAACCACAGCTCCAGCCCTGACTTCATATATTTTAATGTGCAGAGATATATTTTTGGCTAATATTATGTTCTTTATGATTTAATCTTTCATTATTGCAATATAATCACCTTCATTCAATTAACTCTTTTGACTTGAATTCTTCCCTATTGTGTATTAAGGAAGAATTAATATTGTGTATTACACAGATGCCACTCCACATCTTCCTATTTTATTTATGTATTTTGTTTTGGTTTCCCCGATATTTATTTGCTGATTCTTTAAATTTATTTTCTTGGTAATTTTGATTTAAGTAGTTCTTTTGTGAATAAAAATGATTGGATTTTACTAAAGGTTTTTCCCATTTTTATTTGTTATATATAAATATATTTAATAATATATCTGTTTCATTATTATGTGTTTATAATGAATTTGTTATATTAATTTAATGTTAATACAATATAATGTATTATATATTTATATAGTAATACATATAATGTATTTATATAGTGCACGTAGGTATTATCTATAACTGTCTTTGCAATTCTAGGGAACAAGTGGGGAGTTAGCAGGTGAGGTAATCATAGCAGTCGGCTGCCTCTTGCAGTGAGGCAGCCAGGAGTAGCTTGGAGCAGCATTTGCCAGCTGTCAATGCCACTGTCATTGCTGGGTTTTTCTTGTGTCAGAAGCCTTTCTCTGTGTCGTGGGGCTGTGCAATCTATTTCTCATTCTGTTTTTCATTATTATCCCTGTTTATGTACTCTATGTATATTGGTGACTCTATATAAAGAGTAAGATGTTTTCACTCCTGTTCATCTCCAGGAATCAAAATCAGTTTTTACCTTCTTGGAGACAGTACTGTCCTCATTGAAAGTACGTGCTGTACAGAGGGGTCTCATTGCTGTCCCTCACTTCTAAATGAGCAAGTGCTGGTGATACCTCCTGGAGGTGTTTTCCATTTCCTCCCAGGCATGTGGCTCCTCTGCATGGCACAGTTAGGGCACGTTGGGACCTGTCTGCCTTCCTTGTAGCACTTCCTTTAAGCATGACACACAGATGTCCCTTTTTAAGTCAACTTTTAAATTCCTTTTTCTTTTCATGGGAAATGGGAGTGGTATATAAAAGAGTGGGACTCACGGACTTATGTCAGTCTTAGCTAGAAATTCATAACGCTCTTCCTAAGAAGATTCTAGAATACAGCCATGCTTTCATGGCATTAAAATGAATCTCAGCAAATTGTCAACTTACAGGATTGAGAACTAGTAGTTAAGAGAAATAGGAGTGCTACAAGTGAAGCATGGGATAATCATTTTATTGGAATGCCAGTTCCTCTGCCATTTTTCATATTAATTAGAATACAGATGACAATATGATTTTATGCTCTATGTGCTATGTATAAGATTTTAATGTTGCCAGCTACTTTTTCTACATTCAAAGATTGCTACTACTTCATGATCCAGATAATTTAAACTTTTTTCTATTGTTACAATTTCCTTGCTTAGAACTCCAATACAAGAATGAGAATAGTTTAAATTAGATTTATGCTCAATACACTGCCAGTGTATTCAGAATATTAAGGTTAGGTCATTGTGGGTGGGAATAAAATTCACAGTTGTAGTATAATTGCTTAAATATAAAAATAAATAAAATGGATTCCTTAGGATGATTTAAAATATTTTTATAAAGATGCTAATTTTTTATTCTTCTTTTGATTAACCTGTAGTTTTCCATTTTTTACATTTCTTAGTTATTCCCAATTTGGGGAGAAATTTAATAAAAATACATTTTTCCTGAAAGTAATTCCCCTGCCCTTATTTCCTTTCAGTAAACACCACCCACAGCTCAAGTTACTTTTGCTTTGAAACAGCAAATGCTGCTTTAATCAGTGGCAGGATTCTTCCCAACCTCCCTCCTTTCCCCTTCCTTTCTTCATTCTTCATTCCTTCATCCTTCCTTCCATCCAGGAGCAGCTGAAAGGATCATGCCCTATTAACACCTCAGAACACTCCTGTAATCTTCCTCACTGTCTTTCTCCTGTTTGCTCTTCTTGGAACCTGGAGTATTAATTCATGGATGCATCTCTGACTTCAGCTGAAAAAAAAGTGGGAAAATATAGTAAGGAACTCTATTTTACCTCTAGCCTCTTGTGTGAACTTCTGAACCTAAGAACTAATGTTCAAATACTTTTATTAAGGAATACGTATTAGGATCCAGGTAGGCACCATCAATTAGGATGGATGCTATACGGTGGAACAGACAGGTGGTCCCGTCTCCATCCCACCTCCATCTCTTCCATAAATAAGAAATTAAAAGAAAATTGATTGAAGTACTATAAGCAAAGCTTTATTCTACAATGCCAATAGGAAGCTTGGAAGGAGCTTTATTCTTGGAAAAGGAGAGGTTTTTTTTCAGTGCTGGGGATTAAACCTAGGACTTTGTACATGCTGCACTCAAGACATGTCCCCAGACTGAGAAAATGTTTCATAGGGCTGCAGCAAGAGTAGGTCAACAGAATTTCATTAGGTTTAAGGAATTTGCAGTCAAAGATGGTTCTTGCAAAAGGGAATATTGTTCTTGCTAGTGTGGATGGTATCAAGAAGTGTGGGCAAGTTAGAGCGTAAGTCATGAGCAGGAGGTGACAGGACAAGGGAAGGCCTTGGTGCAAAATTATCACTCTTTCAACGTTTCTTATTCAAGACAACAATGAGGAGCCGGTGAATAGGAGGAAACCAGGAGATGGAGATTCTGCTTAACTTTACCATAGAGTGCTAGGTAATTCTAAGAACATGGAAATTCTTCAGTGGGTTGGTGAATGTTTCCAAAATGAATGAAGGACCACATGCTTGCCTTGCTTTGCTCCAACTTTTACAGTGTGGGGATAGGAAGTTGTGCAAATTAACTTTCTGTTTTGGTATGAGGCATTCATAAAAAGTAGACCATATTACTATGCTTGTTAAATGTAATCTAAAACTTTTTAACTTAGTACTTATAATTAAACTTGAGTATGATTTGACTACATTATCATGATGACACATTTACATTTATTAAAATTTTTCTCCCTTACTATAAATCAAAGATCCCAATGTAAGAATTTGCTTTATATATAGTGCTGAGGATACAAATTGAATTATATTCCTAAGAAAAAATACCAGAAATGGGACTATTGAGCTATAGCTGTATTTTAATAATATTCATCAATACATTTTAGTGTTTCTGCTTTGGACAGTTTGCAAGGTACCTTTTACTATAGATTTAAACATGTTTGTTTATGCATGCATTTTTGTGTGTGTAGAAATGATCTATTTAAAGAAGCATGTGCTGTATCTTTCCCATTTTTACTGTTGGAAATAGATTTTTTGCACTTAGTATATCAACCACTAGGAGTCACTAGTCTACCACATCCTTGCTGCAAGGAGTTGGTACCTGCAATCCTGTGCACAAAGCTGATCTGGGTGGCATTGAGGAAAGATACACGATGCAAATCTTATTAAAATGCAAGGTGCCTGCTTCCTTAAAGAGAACGTGGAATATATGTATGCCAGTCTTTAGGTCAATAAAATTAATTGGTGAATTAGACAATGACATTTTAAAGTTTTGATGTTTTTTCCCTTGTAAGGTAAGGAATAGGATGTCACATGTATGGATTATTTTGTGCAATACAAATTAGGGCTGGAGTGGTGGTTCAGTGGTTACAGCGCTTGCCTGGCATTCACAAGGACCCAAGTTCAAACCCCAGCACCACATACACAGCGAAGTCTTGGAGCAACGAAAGCCACATGAAAAACTAAATAAATTTCTCTCTCTCTCTCTTTCTCACTGTCCTGCTCTCTTTATAAAAAAAAAATTAAATAGAGTACCATCCTTCAATAATTGGAAGAGTTGTGTGAAGGATTACAGGCAAAAGTGCCTCGCAGCCGGCTCAAGATATGATCTTATTAAATCTGAGGACTTAGAAGCTTTTTGAAGCAAAACTATGGTTTACTTGTTCAATTCCAATGCCATGTAAAAGCCTTTTTGACTGCCATGGATCTTACCAGAGAACACCTCAAACAGAAACACCCTTGGGCTTTCAGATTCCTTCATTATGCTACTTTATCAAAGGTGGCATATAATCAGTCAAGAATGGATATTATGTTTTTAGACCATTGTTACTTTAGCAGCCTGCAGAAAAAAATTATATAATTTTAAGTTTGTTTTAAATATGAAAGTTAGGGGTCAAAATGATTCCTTTAGGAGCAAAAGTACTGTGAAAGTGAAATAGAGATTTAATTTGGTCAATAAATCACACTTTAGATGTAGAGCCATAGAAATCTATCTCTAATGTAAATAGAGTTACAGTCATCTGTCCTTGTGACTTGTGGCTTGCTCTGCAGTGGCTAATACTGTCTGATTAAAAATATACATTATAGCAGGGTAGAAATAGCTTTGCTTACAAAATGACAGGGCACAAAGCAAAGACATGAATTTTTATATCCAGTGCTATTTTATGACCCTAATAAGTCATCTTTAACTTTGACCTAGAGTTACTTGGTGAATAAATCATTGCAGTTTTTCCAACTTGTGCATTTTGATACATGCACAATGAAGAAATTTTGACTAATAATCTTTGAATTTTGAGATGTACTCTGTAATTCTAGTTAAGTAATAGATTTATCTGTGATTGAGTTTTATTTTTTGCTCCAAAAACTGTAGACAAGTATTCATTTCATTGTGAATTTATGCAGCAAAATGAGAAATTCTGCACATTTAGATTTATTATAAAGATCTGTCATTCTTAATTATATATATGTAATATACCTCAAAATTGCTACTACAAAAGATAATAAAATAACATACTGACTGCACAAAAAATAAACTCAACAAACACTAACTTTTTTGTATATTAATAAAACAAATATATTAATTAAATGCATGTAAACTACAGGTAGATGTACCCTTCCCTCTGTCACACCTCACAATGGTAAGGGGCACCCTGGTCATAATCCCCTGGCAACTACATACTTTTTAACATTTTACTTTCTGAATATTGTTTACTTCTGTTTATTTTCCTTAATTCCAACTACATTAGTTCAGTTTCTTATTTTTAGTTAAAATAGTTGACAATTTTTTGAGTAAACTTTCTTATATGTCATTTATACTTTATTGATATATGTATGTACAAATATTCAATATTAAAAGGTTATTGCCTTAGGCATGGCAAATTTGGGGTAGATGATGTCTTCTAATATATTTTGAATACCTTTGTGCAATCCTCCCTCCCCCAAATTTGCCATTTGTGAGAAGCCTCACATATTTGATGTAGATTATTATTGATTGTGAAATAGATTGGCAAATTGTGATTTTAATGAGCAGAATTGTGTTTATTTACATAGGCAGTATCCTAGCTAATATTCAAACACTAATTAAAATCTATGGCAGAAGAGAAGAATAAAAATATAGGGCTGAGATACATGAATATCTCTTTTTTTCTTTTTTTAATTTCTGTGTGTTTTGATGCTTTGACATTTAGGGCCTTGGGGTTAGTGGAGTGCCCCTCCCAGGGTGAGCTAATTATTAGAGATGGCAAACAACTTGTCCTGGCAGGAGCATTATAAATGCAAACCAAACAATCAGAGCCAGCTTGCATAACTACCTCCTCTATGGGATTCTCACACTCACGGTCACTGCCCCTGCCCTAAATCGCTCCAGGGTCTGGTGCAAGACAGCCTCAATCTCCCTGAGCCCCATGAAATGAGCCGGTCCTAAGCCTGCTGACCCTGCCTTGCTTTGCCTTCCCATGGAAGGCCCGGTCAAGGGTCAAGGCGTTAGCCCAGTCCCCCGTCTCCCTCTGCCTCCAGACAGGCCCTGATGCTACCCCACCCCAATGTCCCTGGCCCGGGGCGGCCTGCATCATCCTCTGTGGAACTGTGAGCAGGAACTGCTTTTTCCATGGCAAATGTCTCCTGATCTGCTGGTATCATCACTCCGGAATGTTCGTTCCTAAAACCTACGTATTAAAGTAGAAGAGTCTAACAGTTTTAAAAACGCTTACGTTTCTGGAGTACTTTGTGACAAGCGCAGTGGTAAATGCTTTTCGCTGGGGATCTCACGGGGTCCTACCAGCTTTACGAGGTGAAAGTATTAGCCGCCTTCTGCAATTAAAAGGTCTGACTGTGGGAGGGGAAGGAACTTATCCAAAGTTCTGCAGCCAGAAAGTTGTGGGGCAAAAGTTCAGAAGAAGACTTTCTGAACGAGAGTCTGAACTCTCTGCCCTCAGGGTCAAATAAGATGCCACTAGGCTGAATTCTGTGAAATCTGGAAAACTCGCCCACTTCGTTTCCACTCATACTTTTTACCTATTGGCAGATTCCTTTTTTCACATAAAAGAATTTGAAACGAATACATTGAAATGTCTACTCCATATGTAAAGAGCTCCACATTTTATTTACATAACAATTGCTCTTCATGGATGTAATTGAGTAGCGCATGTAATTCACCATAAAAACAAAAAATATGGAAATCAAAATTTCTAAAGACAATTTCACAAAAGTACAAGGGAGGGACAAACTGGAACGATGTCATAATTGGATAAAAAGTCATCAAATTGGCCAGGCTTCATAAGGGAAAAATGTCTTTCCTTTACTCTTAATAAAGGAAAAAAAAAGAAAAAGAAGAAAAAAAGAAAGAAAAGAGTACCAAGTTGCAGCCATGCTTCCACTTCACCCTGGAGTAGCTCCTGAGAAAGCATCATCTGTCCCAAAATTTCATGAGTGTTGACTTCTCCACAAGGCAGAGGGTCTGCTTTAAAGAGTCACCTTTGAAAATGTAAATTTAAGCAGAAGAAATATTTTTCACCTCTGATAATTCTTGATGATTGTCATTGGTTGGAATTTTGTTTGGAATCTTGTAAGTTTTGACAACTGACTTTAAAAATTTTTTTTTTAAATAGATTTATCTTTCGCAGCCATGAAATAAAGCTCAGCATGTTGATTCAATAGTTGGTACCTACAATAAGCCCCTTTGAATGGTCAAAATGTATTTTAAATCAACATAATTTAGGAACAAATGGCTTAATTGATGTTGTGTCCCTCACTGCAGCATGTTCTTGAAAACATGAAAGGAAAGTGACATTGTATAAAAATAATAAGGAGACAAAGATCTAAGGGAATTAAAGGTGGGGGAAACCAAGGTCTCTTCCATGGACAAGGTGCCAAAGGCCCCGCCCCATTTCTATCATACATATCACACATAGCTATTGTTACCACCCCTGACTTCAAACAAAGGAGACAGCTGGGAATCTCACCAGGTCCTACCGGCTTTATGAGGTAAAAGTATTATCTGCCTTTTGCAATTAAAAAGTCTGACTGTTGGAGGGGAAGGGGCCTAGCCAAAGTTCTGTAGCCAGAACTAGAGATGGCTAACTAGAGACAACTGTGGGCATATCAACGAATCCTTCATCAAGTTAGCGTATTTATCTTGTGGTAACATAGAGGTTCGAGTCATTGTTTACTTATGCAAGTGGCTGCATGCCTGACTTTTGTGCCTTTGCATTAGACAAGTGTGCTTTAGTCTTGCTAAGGAAAACAATTGTTGCCAACAAATTGATGCACAGATGACATATGGGGTCCCTGACCGTGTTGAATATGGGTTACATTAAACTGAGTCACAAAATTGTATTCTTGGTGCATGTCTAAAATCCTCACCAAGATTTTCTTGAGTTCTTGACAGTGAAGTGGGGTGTGAGTAGAGAGTTTGTATTTTTAGGTCACTTCTAACTCAATTGTGAGGTCTTTCACAGTTGCTTCCTGCAGTTCTTCCCTGCTTGGGATACCTGCAAAGCACCTGTGAATGAAATTTACTTCAGATTCAGAAGGGGTGTGGGAGAGGTAGAGGAGGGGCACCAGTCCCTATAACATCTTCCAGTGAAAGGCAAACTTCTCCGAAGGCCTTCTAGTAGAGGGTTCCTCAAGTACCTGTGCTTTGTCCCGTGTTGTGACTGCACTCACTCCCACCCCCCACTCCCCAGGCTCTGCAGTCCTCTCCCCATTCTTGGGAAGGAAAGGCAGGGACTCTTCCCTGATCTCCAACAGAGTAGTGCAGCCTTTTAACTTTGAGGCCTTGGGTTCATATCAGTCCCCCACCCTCAGGCCCTCTTTTTCCTTCAAGATACTCTAAGATCAGGGTCCACCTCCCAAACAGCTTGTTCTGATGAAGGTAACTTGCAAGGAACACAATTAGAAAAATTTTAAAAGTCATTTAAAGTTTATCATATACTGACTTAAGGAAACAGGTTTAAATCACTAATGGTTCCTAAAATGTAAACAGATGAAAGAATCCCAAAGCACATTGTTCACTCAATTGTCTGCAGAAAACAATCCCACTTAATTCCTAAAATGGTTTGCTCTCTGATGGTTGCTGAAGTTTAGCTTCTACTTATTGTGATTTGTGTTATCTTTTGTGATTCATAAGCCCACTTTGATTGTGTTAGTACCAAAATGCACGGGGAGGGGTGGTGAGCACTGTATGACCAGTTCATAATTTTTTTCAGCCATACACTTGGACTGTATGTACTTTTCTCTTTATTCAATGTAACTCCTCATTCTCAGAGATGATTGGATGACTGCACCAGAGCCGGATTTCCTTCCTTGGTGGTCAATTAACTATGCTTATGCTAAAATATACTTTCAGTGAGTCTCTTTGTTTCTTTTGTATGTCTTAACTATCGTTGTCCCCTTATTCTTACTATTATTGAATTTACCCTGAGCAGGAGTTAAAGCCCATCACAATTTAGGAGATTGTAACTTGGCAACTTGGCATTGGACTTATTGCTAGACTTTGCAAAGTATCAAGCTTGCTCTTTTTTTTTTTTTTTTTTGAAAGAGAGAGAGGGAAAGAGAAAAAGATAATCAATTTTATTTAACTTTCATGTGGCTTTCTCTGTCTTTTTTTTTTTTTTTTTTTTTTTTTTAGAGAGAGAGGGAAAAGTAGAATCAATTTTATTTAGTTTTTCATGTGGCTTTCGTTGCTCCAACACTTTGTTGTGTACAAGGTGCTGGAGTTTGAACCTGCATTCTCGCAGATGTCAGGCAAGCACAGTAACTACAGAGCCAGCATGCCAGCCCTGGAAGCTTGCTCTCCTAATTGAGTTTTAACTATTGGAAAATATTCAGTTTAAAATGCCGAATTCAGGAATCAGTGACAATTATTAATTCTTCACTGTGAGGAAAGGTATGTGGATTAAGTGGCATTTTCTTAGAGAAAAAAATTTTTTATTTGTATTTTTAAAAAATATAAATCCTTGGCAGTATATGTGTGTCACTGGAAGCTTTCAAATGGCTTGCTTGTTGTTGGATATATCTGTGACATCGTGTCTATATTTCAGTAGCTTTTCCCCTGAATACTGTTAGATGTCACAATGCTGTGCTTTCTCTAGCTCCCCCGTCTCTTCATCTGGTTTACAAATCCCTGGGGCAAAGAGACAATTATTTGTTTTGGTCTCATAGAGAGAGGAGGTACTGAAGTTTGTGGTCTGTATTGGGCCATGGTTCAGTTTCTGAGGTGTTTTCCAGTATCTTTAATTTCAAAATAACACCTGTTGGTTGTGATAGCTTTTGAGAGGCTGACTGGATGCATTTCATTCTTTCCATCATGGACTTCATCTTTAATTTTGTGCTCCTCTATTGTGGATGGATGTGATTTTATTAAGTTTAACCATAACAAATTGCTGAAGTTCCATCATTTTTGACAATGATGACGATGCCACGCAACTAAACCTTATGTTGCAAGAACAAAGTGCCACTGAGGGAGAAGAGACTGTGACCAGATTACAAGCTATAGGTTGGAAAATGCCAGGCCACGGACTACTCTATTCTGGATACTGCTTCTCCTCACATTGCCATCTAAGGTAGACTGTATGCTTGGGGGAATAAGTCTCCAGATGCACGTAACTGATTGATTACTCAACAGCTTGGTGCTTAATCTCGAAAATTCTTATCCATAGGAGACCAAGCTTAGGAAAAGAACCTACAGCTTGGTCTTCTATTGTGCAGATTTTTATGAACAACTAAGATGTCCATGCTGGGCACCAGTTATCTACAGTGTTAACTTAAATAAACGTGTTTGTTTTTACAGGGCTTATCTTCTCCTGGGGTAGGAGGCAGTAGAGGAACAGGTAAATATGTACTCAATTACAGATTGAAAATTGCAGTAAGGTTAACTAATAGGATCTGGAATTGAGAAAAATTAGGAAAGGTGATTAACTAAGTGATCCTAAAAGGTTTGTTTGGGAACTGGAGACTTAAAGCATTACTAAGAGGCAGCTATAAAGAGATCCTGGGAACTGGACATTTCCACAATAGAGACTTGTTCAGTCAGACCTGCACTGGTGCTCTAAGGTAGGAAGGAGCTGGGCAGATTCTACGAGCTGAAAGGAAAAGTGAAAGAAAACCCTGTGAATAATTCAAGAGCAAGAGACAGGGACCAGGCTGTGAGGCAGGGCTAGAGAGCTAGGCAGGGCCGTGCTGCACAGGGACCTGCAGACTACAGTAAGGAGATCAGCTTCTGTTATAAACTGAAAACAAAGGTATTAGGCGTTTAATCAGGAGAATGCCAAGTAACGTGACCATTTATGACTTTGTAAAAGATCGTTCGAGTTTCTGCATGAAGAAATGGGAGGCGAGCAAGAATCAAAGCAGAGAGATGGCAGACCCTTGCAATAGAGTGTTAACCATAAAGGAGAGGAGAAATGGGTGCATTGAAAATAAATGTTGTGGGATGATCAATGAGACTTACTGATGATTGACTCTGGGGTGAAGAACGATGAGGTTCAAGTTCAACTTCAAGAATGTTGACAAGAGTGAGTGGGTGTTTAGAGGTGCCATTTGTAGTTTACTTACCACACGCTTTATTGTTACGGGTCTAAATTGTTTCCATATGCTTTGAGTCTCAGAGGCTGCCTCATTTATACATTCTAATAAAAATTTTTGGCTTTTCATCCGACACCTTATAAAATCTTAATGGGTTAATTTTACATTTTCAAATATTTTGCCCATTTTAATTTATTTTAAATGTGTCTCTGGAACTCGCTTTATCTTAATTTTCTCATTCTGCTATGGCTTTGGTGATATTATCTTTTTTGTTACTATAGTCTCTGCTCCAGTTTTTATTTGCTGAATTATACTTAGTTTCATTGATTATATTTTTTTTTATTTTTGGAATGTGTTATTAAATTTTATCTTATACTGCTTCAAGTATGTTTTATGTTTTTAAAGTTTGTTTTTCATCTTTTAGTATTTAGGATATTGTCTTTTATCTATGACTGTGCTTTACCTTATTAGATGGCCAGTAGTTATCATGTCGATACCATTCCTAACAACCCATCTTCTATACAAAAGGACTGCATATTCACTCTCTGGATGGCCCTGACAAAGACCTGTCTATGTCCTTTAACAAACAATCTGTGTTTCCATCCATTTGCTTCTGTGCTTCTTGGGAAAGTAAATAAAAGACATGATTCAGAATTTCTTCACAGCTTATAATTTCACTGGTGACATAAATTAAATGCTGAAAGAGAGTGAGGCATAGGGAATGAGAGGATCCAAAGAGTATGTTATGCATCATCTACCATTACTGTACCTTTTACAAAATTCACAATATCCCAGTAGCAGTGTGATTATAATAATGAAAGCAATAGTAACAGTATAGATGTCATTTATTAAGCATTCAATATGTCCTATATCGGACTATACCTTGACATGCATTAGTATCCTGCTAGAGGTAGTTATTATTTTAAATATATTTATAAATGGAAAGAATGCTTAAATGAAAAAGGGCAGGGCCTGGGAAGCTAGGTGAACCTACATTTGCATTTTGACCCTGCCAAATTTCAGCTATGTGATCTTGAAGACATACTCTTGGAACTCTTCAACTTTTATAATCTCTACCTGATCTCTATCTGCTTCATTTTCCCTGTTTTTAAGACAAGATTGTAAAAGACAACTTGCACGGATGCAGGTAAGTTTAAATAAGTGATGCTTGTAGAACACCTTCTTAAACTATTAAGAGAATTCCTCTGAAGGTCTGCTACTATGTTATTGCTCAAACTCCCTCTTCCTCCATCCTTTAAGAAATGCTCCTGGCATTGTCCTACCAACTGAACATGGAAGGTGCCTAGGAGAAGAATTTCAGAAGCCTGGTAACTTTGAGAAAATGAAAAAATCCCAAACTGGCTTTCTGTGGAAGCCACAGAGGCCAAGATGAAGGGAGATGACACTGGAGGAGCAGGCTTTTTTCTCAATCTAGATTTAAAGACCTGGGTTTATTTATCTTCCCAGAATAATGAACTCCTTGATTTACCTTTCTAAACAAGACACAGTTCTGATAGGTAGCATTCCTGAAGAAATAGAGGAAATGGCTCTAAAATATCTACAAATAGTCTTTTTTTTAATCTTGGAAAAGGTTGTTATAGCTGCCCTGTTTTACTTCTTTTCCTAAATATCGTAGCTGTAATAAATTGTTAAATTTTGGATAGTACTGAAGAGTTCGTGAAGGAATTCAACTCTACCTAATGTCATCCTCATCCAATCTATATCTCTACTTACCTGTCTTTCTTGTGTCTGTTGCTGTATCTCTACCTGTATGTAAATATGATGTATATGGTGTAAACATGGACACATATGTATTAGTCCATGAGGGCTGCTATAACAAAATGCCAAAACTAAGTAGTTGATAAACAACAGAAATTTATTTTACAGTTCTGGAGGCCAGAGGCTAGACACTGGAGGCTGGGAAGTCCAAGATCAATCAAGACACCAACAGATTTGGTGTCTGTGGCAAAGCAGCTCTCTGTGGCCTCTTTTATTAAGAGCACTAATCTCATTCTTGATGGCCTCTGCTTCCAAATCTGAATCATCACTCAAAGTCTCCTCTTAATGATATAACATTAAGGGTTAGGATTTCAACTTGTATGTGTGTGTGTGTGTGTGTGTGTGTGTGTGTGTGTGTGTGTGTTTTGAGGGGACAGGAAGTTATAAATATTTAGTCTGTAGCAATATAGCAATCTCTCTCTTTCTCATGCATGCTAACATGTACACACATGTGTGTATGTGTGTATTTGTTTATGCATCTGTGTATCTACATATCTATCTATCTATCATCAGTATGAATCATGGACTTGTGGTTCAAACAAAGTATATGCTTATTGGTCTTTCAAATAAGCCTGAGTTGGAAGTGGTCCAGGGGGTATAGATTTCTCTGCTCCATATGTGGTTCTTCTATTTTGGGGTAAACTCTACCTTCATGCTGCAAATGTGTTATACTATCACTCTTTTTGCAGATTGTTAAAAGTTAAAGAGAGGAAGTATAGGAGGAGCAGCTTGCTTTTTCAGGGTATGGCCTGGGAGGTGCTTGTGTTACTCCTGCTCATTTCTCACTGGCAAGCTTACACTTATGGCTACACCTAATCCCAGCAAAGCCTGGAAATGCAGTTCTTCATGAAATGCTATGCCTGTATACATTGCAGACTATACTCCTAACAGGAAAGGTGGATGGTGGCTGTGATGTAAGGAAAATTACTCTTCATTGTTAATAGGAGGGGGAATAAAAACAAAATGAAAATGATTGCTGTAGTTCATTTAAAAGAGAAAAAAAGTTTATAGTTAATATTTTGAAAAGGTTTTTGAAAGTTAGGCTCAATAGAAAGCCCATAACTTAAACTAACATTCTGTAAACAAGAATAAACCAATACTGTTTTTGTTACTGAAGTTCTCTGTGTGTCAGAAAATATGCTAAGTATTTAGCATGTATTATTTCATTATTTTAGAATCCCTACGTGTTAGAATATTTTTTTCTTCAAGAACTGAAGTTTTGAGGGGTTAAGTAACTTGCCTAAGTTCATGCAGCCAACAAATAGAAGAGACAAGGCTGAGGCCTGTCTCAATATGGCTGAGCCCATCATTCTAACCTCAGTGCTACAGTCTTTCCAATATACCCTGTTATCCATATGCCTTGCTTTTCTGGAACCCAGGATTAAAGGAAGATCTTCCTTCTCCTCCTTCTCCTCCTCTTTTTCTTCTTCATCTTTGTCTTTTCTTCATTGTCTTCTTCATTTTTGTCTCCCTATTTTGCAAACATGTAATACATAAACTCAAATAGGGATGGGCACAAGAGAATGATATCATCTTATTTGTTGTTGATTATGCTAGTTACTCTCTGTTTTCCCTCCTAGCTCTATTTGCTCCCCTTCTCTGGTCTACTCTGAGCCTCAGAAAGACAAACTTTGGAGACTGTGACATAGGAGACTTTCCCTCTGACTGGCTTCCAGCTAGTGTGAGGCTGGAGCGGGAAGTTTGATTTAGGGGCAGCGGGACTGGGGTATCTATTTCCTCTGGCTGAGAGCTCCTTTTAGCCTCTTTCCTGTGGCTACCTCTCATAAGTTTCTGCAACACCATCACTTCTCCATGAAGCCTGGACCTCAGGTGGTGAGAGCTTTCCATTGCTAACAACTCCTAGGTATTTGGACCAGGACTATAGGTTCACTTAACCTTATTCACATTTCTGTAGTGGTGCTCGTCATTAAGTGTTTCTTAATAAAATTGGGCATTCCTGCCAGGATCCAGAACCTAATCTGCGATTTTAAAAAGAACCATTGTTAGCCCATCCAAGACGTTAGTGTTTTAGTGCCTCATGGAAATGGGATAACTGTTTCACTTCATGTCCATGAACTTTAGTACATTGCAGAGAACTCTTTCTAGATGGCAACTGGGGTTTTACAAAAATTGTAATACAAATAACATAAGCACTTTCATTGAATGTAAGAAACTATGATGATGGATCTTTAGTAACCAATGTATATTCAAACATCCCTGATTCCTAAGTGTTATGCAACTAAGTGTCAGAGCAATTAAAGCCTGACAATTAAAGTCAGAGCAATTAAAGCAATTAAAGGGCTGAGAGCCCTTTCAAGTTGGAATTCCTTCCGATGAATGGAATTTTAATTGACATTTTGTTTATGTAATTATATTTCTCAATTACTATAATAATGTGAATCTTCCTCTAAATACATTGTCCCAGAAAAACAATTGACTCAGTCTTTTTTAACAACATTTTCCCCTAACTTTTCTTACTTTTTGTTATTTCAGAGAGCCCTGAATAAATGTTAACTAAGTTTCTCATAATAAAGAACATTTTAGCCATTTTATAACTTATCTGAGAACTTTTATGGCCTGGAAGGTCCTCCAGTCTCATGCCATCCTTTGTTTTTAATAAATTATAAATTTATCTTTCTTCTCTATATTTGTATGAGCAATAAGCACATATTAAGCCCAAGCAGTCCATTCACCCCCCTTTTTATTACATTTGCTTTGATTTATGGCAGCATCGCAAAAAAAAAAAAAAGGAAGACTCTTGTTGACCTCCACTATTCTTTCATTATTTATTGTCTGTAGACAAGAAATATTTGTGGACTAAATTTTGTGTACTTGACATTGATTATTAGGGAATTTATTATTATTAAAAAGAAGTGGCTGTTATTTATTGAGTTCCTTTCTTGCATGATTTAGACTCACATATAATCTCGTGTCATCCTTATGGCAACCGCATTGTCATGACTATTTTACAAATGAGGAAACTGAGTTTTAAAGATCTACAATTAATTGTGCATGACAACTCAACTTTTAGTGGAAGAGCTAGAATTTAATACTGGGTCATCTTTGTTTTCTTTTTTAAAGTGAATTTAACCACTGCTTTCTAAAATCAATTTCTGCAAAGAGAATTTGAGGTCACAGCAGACAAAAATCTTAAATCTGCTACATAGACAGTCTTCTGATTTCATTTAGCCCAATCCCCAACATGACTATTAAAAAAAAATCTTAATGACTTGATTCCACTTTCTTATAATTTGATATTAACTTAAAGAGATATGACTGACTTTCTTTAACAAAGAAGCAAATAATATATCCCCATGACAATTTATTTTAATGATATAGTTTTATTATTTAAAAAATCAGAATTGGCCTCCATTGAAAATCATTCTTTAGAACCACACTAAACACAGTGGCTCAGCACTAATTTTAAGATACTAAATTTCATCTCCTTGGTAAACATTTTTTGACACGCAAAGGCCTGTATTACATAATTGTATAAAATAAATCAAGAAATTTAGTTAATTTTGCAGTTAATTCTTCCTGCAGGGACATAGGAAAATCATGATTTTAGAATGAGATTATCCACAGGAGCCTTTACTGTGTTTTTTAAGACACTGATGGGATATTGCTACTTTTGCTTTGAACAGTTTCTTGGTCTGAGTGTTTGATGTAGAACTCCAGGGACTCAGTGGAGTTTGTTCATGCAGCGGAAAAGATCCAGAGCTGATTCCTGAAGTAAATTCTCTCTTTGTCAGCAGGGCTCACATGGCCCATTTCCAGGCAGAGTTGTAATCTCCCGTTTCCGGTGTGCATTGTAATCATTGCAACAAACATTTATTGAGCACATCCTTTGGCAGGGATGGTGCTAGTTTCTAGTTGAGCTCTTTCAATGCCAAATCTGCCATCTGGTCTCCTGATTACAGAGCAGAAGGGTTCTTTATCAGCCAGTACTAGATAGTCCAAGCCTCCTGGTCCTGATCAAAAAGAGCAACCAGAATACAACCTCCAGTGGTTTGCTCTCTGATTTCCATGAGTGCCCAGCTGAGAGAAGTGATAGGCAGAGAACACCATTTACATAGTATACAGCTTCTCACTTTTTTTTTTAGCTATCTGGCATTCTATCATGAAATCACATCAGCATGGTCTCTGGTACCCCACAAAAGTGCATTTTGATACATTCTCTATCTTGTTTTGTATTTTTATTTTTTTTAAGTGAGAGAGAGACAGAGAGAGAGGGGGGGGAGAGAATCAATTTTTATTGAGTTTTTCGCATGGCTTTAATTGCTCTGACACTTGGTTGCGTAACACTTAGTTGTGTACATGGGTGCTGGGGTTTGAACCCGTGTACTTGCACGTGCCAGGCAAGCACCGTAACCATCGAGCCACCACTCCAGCCCCTTAAAAATTATTTTAAGAGAGAGAGGGACAGTGAGGGTGGGAGAGAGAGAGAGAGAATTAATTTTATTTTGTTTTTCATCTAGTTTTCATTGCTCCTACACTTTATGGTGCTAGGGTTCAAACTTGGGTCCCTATACATGCCAGGCAAGTGCTGTAACTGCTGAGTAGTCACTGGAATAGATAAATGCTTAGAATTTAATATTGTATTTAGTACAAAACGTTGAAGACATTGATGTAGCAAATACTTATGGATTGTTTATGGTGCACAAGGTACTATGTACTGAAAGAAAGTCATAACCCTTGTACAGTGAGTCAAATAGAAAGTGAGAATACTTACAGAGAAGGGAATTATTGAGTTTGCTGGGAAAGTCAAGGATACTTTATCTAGAAGGTAATATTTTAATTGGGATTGAAGGATGTATAGGGTTTTCCAAGAGACAGTGGGGAAAAGGATAGAAGAAATTTCAGGCAGAGGATGGAGCCTGTGAAGAGGCATAACAATCTCACGGAGTGATCTGGAGTGTCCAGGAGAAGGAGATAGATTTGGGGTTTTAGGAGTTTATGATATTAAAGGGCAGGGTTAGAAAGATTGGTGCACTCAATAGTTAAGGCATTTATGGGCCAAGATAAGGTGTTTGGGTTTTACCATAGTCACTAGAAGATACTCTAATAAGCAGTGTCGGAAGTGTGATAAAATAGTGATAAATAAATTGCATGGAGTCAGTTAAGTGAGAAGGAAAAGAGGCTGGTTAAAGCTAGCGGGAGGGGTGTAAACTTGCACTGGTTGGATTTCAGAGCCATTTCTATAGTAGCATTTATTTGGAGACAACATTTTTATAGTTAACGATAAAGTAAGAATATTATCTATTTAATCAGCTAGTGTATATGAAATATTATATAAGGCATCATTTAGACTAGTATGCTAAGAAAAACTTCGTTCCATCTGAGGAACTGGCCAAGAATCAAATTTAAGACTCTCAATCATAGCTATCATTCAGAGACTCATTTAAGACATTTTCTATGTTCTAGATTTTTATTCAATTTTATTTTATTACATCATCATGTAGAACGTTTATTTCAATTTTCTTTCTTGGTAAGAGGAGGTGGCATTTCCACCAGCAGCATGTTAGTGTGCCTATCTGTAGTACATATATACCGTGGAGTTTTACTCAGCAATTAGAAACAATGATATTGCAGCCTTTGAAGGTAAATGGATGGCTATGGAAGAAATTATGCTCAGTGAAATAAGCATAACCCAGAAAACCGAGTTGAATGTCTTCACTTATCTGTGGAGGCTAGAGCTAGACCCTGGCCATTGAGAAAGGAGGTCTATTATCATATTTTAAATCTGGATAAGGTTTAATATTATACAACCTAAGGCATTTGTAGAGATGTATTGGGAAGGAGGGGGGGAGGGGAGGCATAAGGGTAGGTAATTGGAGGGGGCTCTTGGGATAAATCTAATTTTCAGAATTTATATATATATATATTATATTATTTCATTAGAAGCTTGTTTGATTGTTCAGCAAATAAATTTCTGAATAAAAAAATAAAAATAAAAAATAGAAAACAAAAAAAGATGAGGTGGCATTTGAATAAGTAAAAATAAAACAAAATAATGTATATGTATGTATGTATGTATGTGTGAGCAAATGTGTGTGTGTGTGTGTGTGTGTGTATGTGTATGAGATAGGTTCTTTCCTGGTATGTACAATTGTACAATGTATTCTAAATAACCAGGACACAGTGATGAAATTGAAAAGGAGCTAGAACTTTTCATAGCTTCTTTGGCACATTCATTCTGGATAAGGATCCACTGCAGTAAAAGTTTTCATTCTCTTGAAGTTCTTGGGAATCTAGTAAAAAATGAGTCCTGGCCATAGATTCTCATATTCTCCAGACTAGCAGTTACCTGTGCCATCTTCATCTTCACCAGTACAACAATGTTATATCAGTGACCAGTTGGTGTGCATGGAGCAGGAGAGAGTGCAGATTTCACAGTCAACTCAGCCTGGATTTAAGATCTGACAGGGTCTCATAATGATGAAGTGAAGAGCCCTGGCATACTTGATCTCTTAAAAATTTAGCACCTTTAATTTAAAAATTTAGATAGTAAAACTTAGTTTGCACTAATGATTCAAAGAGTCCATGTCTGTAAAGCACTTAACATATTACTATTTTTATTATTTTCAGGATTATATTAATTTTAAGAAAAAATGATTCTGAATCAATTAAAATATACCAGAAATATTTTCGTAAATAGAAGCACTGGTGAACTATACCAGATGATTAAGTTATTAATTAACCAGTGTGGAATTGAATTGTGAATTTATACATAAAAATTCAGAAATTCATATAGGATCTTTTAAGCCAAATACCAAATGGGAAAGAGTTGTTTCCTAAGCATGTTGATACTTAAGGAATACATTTTTTATTGTTGACACAAGGGTTTATTTGCAGTCCCAGTAATAATCTGAATGCCTTTGATGGGAAAAATGGAGAGAATGAGTCCTTTGGACTATGTCAATGCCATGAAACGCGGGTCAGATTGGGAGATATCCTAATAAATGTGCTAAACCTCAGATGGAAGCTGCTATGGTTCAGATATGAGACATCCCAAAAAAGTTCATGTGAGAGACATTGCAGGAACATTCAGAAGAGAAATGGCTATATTATGAGAGTTGTGATCTCATCAGTGAATTAATCCACTGAGGGATTACCTAGGTGGTCATTGTAGGCAGGTAAGGTATGACTGGAAGAGGTAGGTCACTGGGGTCATTAATTTGAGGTTTACATTTTGTCTCTAGTGAGCAGGGTTCTCTCTCTACTACCCAGGGCCATGCACTGAGCTGCTTTCCTCAGCCACACGCTTCTGCCATGTTGTTCTGCTTCACCTTGAGGCCAGAGCAATGGAGTTGGCCATCTATGGACTGAGATTTCTGAAACCATGAGGGCCAATAAGCTTTTCTCCTCTAACACTGTTCTTGTTAGGTATTTTGATGGTGAAAAAAGCCTACCTAAACAGGAGTGTTCTATAATTTTTTTGTTTAGGCTGAGATCCTCATTCTTCTTCTGCTGCTGTTAGGATCAGAGGAGGATTATCTGATTTACTTGTTCTACACTCCAGGATCTTACATTTAGGATTGTCAATGACAGTGTCAAGTGGTGGGCAGAGACATGGGATCCAGGAGATAACAGGAGATGTTGGCTACTGTTACTACTTAACATGTAGCACAGAGACCAGAGGACTGGTTCCAAGGAATAGTTCTGAGTACATGGCTGGTAGAATTATGGAAGTCACAGCATTGAGAGAGGGAAGTAGATTTCAGCTGGGCAAAGTTCTCCCAGCCTTGAGCACTTGATATACATCCTGTCTCCAGGACATCGGGGTATCTTAAAGATCAGGAACTGTTATTCATTTTGGTACATGGCTTGGTGCGAGCATTTCTCCTGTGAGGTGAAATCTGTTTCCTTAGTAGTGATGCTTTTGAAGTTATTTCACTGAGACAGAGGAAATTTCATGTATTTAAGGGTATTGAAACAGGTCCTTTCGTGGCATGTCACTAGACTCTACCTAACAACACAGGCACAGTGCTCTGACAGGGAGGGTGAAGGGAGGCACATGAAAACTCTGGCACATCCATTTTGCTTGAAGTCATCGTTGTGCATTTTCTTTTATTTGAGAAAAATGAGGCATATATTCTCTTTACTGCCTTAATTTCTGTACCAAATTCCCCAGAGCCTTTGCCTCATTTTAGCTTAGCTAACTCTTAAAAGAAATAGGATGTAGCAAAACTAAAAAATTACCAGTTATTACTAAATTTTAGACCTTGAAGCTTTGTCATGGTGTTTCATTACCTTTGTTCTTATTTTAGCTGTGTAATGGTTGTATTACTGGGAAAAATACCAACATTTACAAGAATGTAACTTGCCTGGTAGAGCTGTATATATTCTTTGAAGCCCTGTGTATTCATTGATAGTATTTTATTTTAATATATTGACTTGATATTTCGGGTGGTCATTAAGATATCATGAGATACAAAAGATAGTCTGAAGCTAAATATAACGAAAGACTAGGTAGCACTACAGAATTGCCTTCCCTATCTTAGAAACCTCACACAATCTTCCTGGTCCCAGAAAGCCCTCTCTAACCTCAACAAGCAGACCTTCCCCACCCCTATCCCTTGGTGCCATTTTTATGTACTAGCCTCCTTTTTTTCTGCATCTCTCATTTGACATTTATTTTTCATTCTACATTGTAGATTATTCTTTTGCATGCTTACATAAAATTATATTATGGATTCTTTAAGAATGAAGACCCATTTTTTTTAAAAAGTGGGTCTTTGTGTTTCCTACCATGCTTACCAAAGCAGGAATCCAAACAATATTTATTGTGTGATGATATTTTTCTGGTTCATTAATTAAGAAGGAATTCGACATTTACTCTGCTAAGCAATGCAGACCCATGAGCACTCATTTTTCTTCTTTCTGCACTGTAGTTATACATTGGGAAATGGAGTTAGGAGAGTGTAAGGAGCTGGAAAAGAGAGAAAACTGGAGTAGTTCAAAGGAGTGTAGGAGTTTGTTGGAAAGTGCATGCATTATCCCTTTTCTTACTTTCACAGTAAAGTTCTGGAAATAAAAAACAGCTCTGGAACAAGGCCCCTGGGTGTGTTTAAGTTTCCTGTATACTTCTTCCTCTGGTGACATTGGAATTATTATTTAAACCTGGCTGAGGCTCAATTCCTGTTAACAATAGCGTCTACTACATCAAATGAGATGATGTTTGGTGCATGACTCATAATAATAATTAGTATTGGTTATTATAATTATTTTTGTTATTAGCTGTTACTCTTATGTATAAGACTCTGAGGAAGGACACATCTAAGACTGCTTGGACTAGACTGAGAAATTTTTCAAAGGTTTCTTTTCCCAGATGGCAGATCTGGCTCCTGACTGCTTGAACACCTCTGAAGGGTGTGCTGGATCCTGCTGTATATGGGCTTGTGACATCTGCAGCTGCTTAGGGCTCCCCACATGTTGGCAGTGCCCTCTGTCCCTACAGTAGGATTTATCAGAGGGGTAAAGATGTGAGAAAAAAAGAAAAAGTTAATTTTGGCCTACTGGTTATAAGTGTAAGTGAATGATCACGTTCATTGTTTTGTAAATTGAGCTTTCCTGGTTAGAACTTTGTTTTCTCAAATACTAACGCCATGGATTTTC
>PVKS010014021.1:29210-49460 GCA_004027875.1 Aplodontia rufa | reverse complement strand
GCTTCTAATTGCTGAGTAAAACTACATGGTATATATGTACCACAGTTTTTGGATCCATTCATCCAGTGAGGGACATCTGGGTTGTTTCCATAATTTAGCTATTATAAATTGAGTTGCTATGAACATAGATATTGCTGTGTCACTGTAATGTGCTGATTCTAAATCCCCTGGAAAAATACCCAGAGAGGAATAGCAGGATCATATGGTGGGCTCATCCCTAGTTTTTTCAGGATTCTCCACACCACTTTCCAGAGGAGCTGTACCAGTCTGCAGTTCCACCAACAGTGTGCTAGTGTGCCTATCTCTCCACAGCCCCTCCAGCATCTATTATTGTTTATTTTCTTCATTTTTGACAATCTGACTGGCATATGGTTATATCTTAATGTAGTTTTCATTTGCATTTCTCTGATTTCTAGTAATTTGGAGTACTTTCTCATGTATTCATTGGCTTGATCAATGTTCTCTGTTGAGAAGTTTCTATTTAGCTCTTTGGCCCATTTCTTGATTGGGTTGTTTGTGTTTTTGTAGTTGAGGTTTTTGAGGATTTTGTAGATTCTGGATATGAGGCCCCTGTCAGAGGAATCACAGCCCATGATTCTCTCCAATTCTGTAGGAAACCTCTTGACTCTCTTGATTATTTCCCTGGCAGTGCAAAAGCTTTTTAGCTTTATGGCATCCCATTCACTGATTTTTCACTTTACTTCCTTCGCTTCAGGAGACATATTGAGAAAGTCTTTGCCTACTCCCAAATGCTGAAGTGTTGGCCCTAATTTGTCTTCCATCAGTTGCAAAGGAGCTGGTTTAATTCCTAGTTCCTTGATCTATTTTGACTTGATTCTTGTGTAAGGTGAAAGATATGGGTCTAATTTCAACTTTCTGCAAGTAGCTATCCAGTTTGTCCAACACTTGAATTTCCTCTGTGGGTTTTGAGAATTGTTTGCTTGTTCTTCTATTTGGAGTTTATCTTTGAAGATTCTTTGTAATACTTGTTTTCTGTTCATGAATACTGCAAATTTCATAATATTGTGAAATGTTTTTATTTCTCCTTCATATTTGAAGCTGAGTTTTGCTGGGTACAGTAGTCTTGCCTGTGGGTTGTGTTCATTTAGACATTGAGAGATCTCCTTCCATGATTTTCTTGCTTCTAAGTTCTGAGGTGAAAAATCATTGGTGATCCTTATTAGTTTCTCTTTGGATGTGAATTGGTATTTCTCTGTTGCAGCTTTTAAGATTCTTTCCTCTATTTCACTGCTATATATTTTGAATATGATGTGTCTCAGTGAGCTTCTCATTTGATTATTGGGTGTCCTGCATGCTTCTTGGATGAACATATCTGATTTTGCCTTGACATGGAAATAATTTTATTTGACTATTTCATTGAGAATGTTCTTTATACCATATGTTTGCATTTCAATTTCTTCCTGTATCATAATTACTCTTAAATTGTTTATTCAGATTTCATCCCAGGCATCTTGAAAATTCTGCTTATGTTTTGTGCATTTTTTTCTGTCATCTATGCATTCTAGCCTACTCAGCTGACTCATTATCAGAATTTTTTCCTTCAAGGGCTGAGGTTCTGATTTCTACAGAAATTAATATGTTATTAAATTCTTCCACTGAGTCTTTGATTTGGTTGACTGAGATTTTTACATCTAACACTTTTCAGTTTATCCATTTTTTTAATTAAAGAGAGAGGGATAATGAAAGAGAGAGAGAATTAATTTTTTATTTAGTTTTCATATGGCCTTCATTTCTCAACACTTCACTGTGTACATGGTGCTGGGGTTTGAACCTATGTCCCCATGCATGTCAGGCAAGTGCCAGAACTGCTGAGCCATCACTCCAGCCCATATCCATTTCTTTTTTAATCTCCTGTGTTTGCCCTCTTATTTTCTTCTTTAGATCTTCTAGTTCTATGAGTGTTTTTGTCATCAGATCATTGATAGTTTTTTCTGGGTTTTTCTCCTGCTCCCTATCAATGGCCTCCATGCTTTGGGAGTTGTTGGTTTAAGGTGAAGCTTTTATATTGTGATTCTCCATTTATGTAGAAATTCTTCTAGAACTTTGAATTGAAGTAAATTCTATTTCTATTATTGTGTATGTGTGTCTTTGTGTATGATTGAGATATTTATTCTGCTCTTTATTAATGAATGTGTAGAATGGGTTGGTGCCAGAGCAGCAGGTCCTGAGACTCTTCTCTGGTTGGAATGAAAAAAGAAAAAGAAAGAAAGAAAAAAATTTGAAGAGAAGAAAAGAAGGAAGAAAAAGCTGGAATGTATATCAAAAAAGAGAGAGAGAATAAAAAGAAAATGATCCCTGAGGTTATCTTGTTACACTTTGGGGTCAGACTCTCAGTGTCCAGTTGAGATTTGTTAGTAAAAATCCACAGTCATGCACACTGTGATCACAAGTTAAATGCTTTACAGGATTCTAAAGGTGGAAGACAGGTTGCTGACAGGTAGGTCTAGGGTTCAGTCATGTGGGGTTTTCTGTGCTCCTACATCCAGGAAGAACTAAAGTTAATTTCAGCTCTGAGGAGCTGTCCCCTAATGGCCTCAGCTGGAGAAACTGTTAAGTCCTGAGAGATTCCATATTCCAGGTGCTGGAGTGTGATTGTAGAGCAGCACTCCCTCTGCTGCACGTATACTCAATTCCTCCAGTCCCCCTGGACCCAGACCTTTTGCTCTCTTGCATGCTCTGGACCTGCCTGAGATAGTCACATGGGCCCTTCAATTTTGGAAGGGGGACCAGGCTAAGCTTGGATCCTCCAGCCTGAACCCTGCTGGGCTGCTTGATGTCTGGGCTAGTCCCAAAGCTGCTTTTCTGGTTCAAGCTCTGAATGTTGGCAAGGTCTTGGCAGGATTGTGGAGAAATCTGTTTTTTATTTTGACCTAAGGGACCCCCCCAAATAGAAGGAGGAGAAAAGAGAGGTACTTACTGTATTCTCACTCCTTTTCCCTGTGGCAGAGACCCCTTGGCTAAGCAGCCTCAGGTCCTGAGAGTCTCCCTCTCAGTTAGGGTCACCCTAGGAGCTATGGCATCTTGAAGGGTATAATGAAAGAACTCCTTGCTCCCTCTTGCCTGCCCATGCTTTCAAAATGGCAACTGTCCTTTCTCCTTCTGAATACCTGAGAGACACTGTGACACCCTCAGGCTTTGTGGGTGAATTCGGTCCTCCAAATGTGGTGCCAGGATTCTGTTTGAATTCAGAATTCACTGTGACAAAAATCTGAATTCCCTGTAAATCAATGTTCCTTGTACCTTGCACTATGCAGAAAAATTGCTGAAGTGCTGGCTGAGATGCAGCCACAAACTGTTCCTTATCCCTGAGCCCTGCTGGCATCACTGAGGTCTTCACCTTACAATGTTTGTATATTTCTGATTCTTGAGTGTCCACAGTAGTATCCTGGTGAGTTCCAGCATTGGTAGGTGGACTTCCTCTTCTTGATTATGTAGGATAGTGGGATTTGAGTTCAGAGTCAGAAGATATGCTATGGTTCATAGTCTGCCATGATCTAATTTCCAGTTTCTCAACTGAGCCGGTTTTATGCTCAGTGTCATGGGGGAAATATGGCACAGTTATTAGATGCAAAACTCTAGACTTACACTTGTATTGTACAATGTTATGATGAACCTAGGTCACCAAGGCTCTGGAGAACCCATGGTAATGATGGAATGATACATGATGGCATCCTACTGTGCATATGTCCCTAATTTTCCCTTCAGTGGTAGCACTTGGTAGTTTGAAATCAACCATGACAATTATATCAATCCCACAGAAGTATTCAAATGCTAAGGATTAGGGGTCTAAGTCTATTCAGGCTGCTGTATTAAACCATCATAACCTAGGTGGCTTATAAACAATAGAAAGTAATTTTTCTGAAGGCTGGGAGGTCCAAGATAAAGGGGCCAGCAGATTTAGTTTCTGGTGTGCACCTACTTCCTTATTCACAGATGACTGTCTTCTTTCTGTGTCCTCACAGAGCAGGAGGGGCAAGGGAGATCTCTCTTTTACAAGGCACTATTCCCATTCATGAGGACTCAGCCCTCATTACCTAATCACTTCCCAAGGCTCCACCTATAAATATTACAATAATGAGGTCTGAAATTTCAATGTATTAATTTTGCTGGGACACAGTGTTCAGTATATAGTATCAGGACTCCCATTTGCCTCCAGAGAATTGATTGTTAAACATTTACCATTAAACCACTTCATTTCACATATTCCTTTCATTTCTTTATCTGTTGGTAGTAAAAGTAACTCCCTCATAGAGAAAATTTTTTAGCCACTTATTAAACATAAAATCTCAATAAATGTGCATTGATATATCATTACTACAATTATGAAAGTGACAATTTTGGAAGATTACAGTACAATGTGAATAAGCAATACATATCAAAGTCAGGATGTGCTCACCCTGAATTTCAAACAGTCCTTGCTCAATACTTCTGAGAATATAACAGCAAGTACCTTGGACAAGATAACTGATAATGCTGTTAGAATTATTCAAATATTATGAAGACCATAATTGATTGGTTCCATATAGATTTTGGGATAGGGAATTTGTTTAGTTTACTGAGGTCATTTTAAGGCATTTGTAAGGGATATGGGACACCTGGGTTCTTAAATGTTTCTGACATCAGCTAATGTGAGGCCTGCCTATTACTCTGTTAATATCCTTGCATTTTCAATGTGTGAGTGCATATGTAGAATCACAAACACACACACACACGTGTGTATTTTATACAATTTATTTTTACTTACAGTCTGGTTTCAGCACTATACTAAATGTCAAGCCTGAAGTATTCACTATTATATGTCCCAGCAATTAGCAGAGCAAGGCAAATTGTGAGCAATGAATACATACTGTGATTTGCTCACTTGCTTATTTAATATATTAGCACTTTTACGCAAGATGTAAAAGAAGAATGTTTCCTAACATTTGCTGAACTAATTTATATCCTGTCAATGTTCTAAGCATTTTCAAGCTTAATTTCATTTATTCTTCACAGCAACATAAGCTGTTGACATTTTATTTTTCAGTTGGTAATGATAATTGTTGTCTGCATTCTGATCCACAGAAGTGGAATTGCTGGGTCAAAAGGGATGCCCATTTTAAGGCTCTTGACATGTATTCTAAAATGGATTTCTGGAGAATTTATGATGATTTACATTACTGCAGATGGGTGTTCACCCCATCTTGCCCTCCTAAGTATTAACATTCATTTTTACTGTTGCTAATTTTAGAAATTAAAACAGCCTAACATTGCTCTTTGAATTTGATAAATTTAATTTATTTGATTAGTAAAGAATCTGATGGCAAAGTAAATGCCTACTGACTCTGCTCAAGTCTTGTCTCTCATACCTCCATCTTCTCCTGCTTCTTCTTTACAGGGAGTCACCAAGAAGCTTCCAAAAATTCATGGGTTTTTCAGCACCATGTTTCAGAATTTCAAAAATATCTTAACTGTGGTAAGTTTCTTTAAAAAATTGCTTAAGGAACTCTATTATATATATATATTTTTTTTTTTGGCTAACAAATTTGTTTTTGTATGAAATCTTCAGTAAACACTAATGAGCAGCAAAGTTAAACCCAGACTCCTTCTTACAGTATCTAAGTCAGGATATTTGCTGGTCACCACCTCCTTCTCAGGGTCATCTCCACCATCCCCACTTCACACTTCTCAGACAAACAACCTGCCTGTTGTTGTCTGTACACACAGTGTTTCTCATTTCTTTTCCTTGGCTGAAGATTTGTACTGTCTTCTGTCTTTATTACCTTTTCTCATTTCTCCCTGCCTCTTTACCTCTGAGAAGCTTCCATTTTTATTCAGCATTATTCAACATTCTTACTGTCTGATTTTTTTTGAGCATAGTTATCACCTCCTCTGTAAAAACTAAACAATTGACTGTGTGACTCTACTGTTTACAGACCAAGTTTTCTTCATTTTTTTATTCTCACAAATTAATAAGGTGTCACTGATAATAACATGATAAAAGGTTGGTAACAAATATGTGTAAATGAATGAATGAATAGGTGAATGAATGAAGGAATGATTTATTATTAACATCAAGCAAGAAATGTCACACTTCTTCCTGTGAAAAATAAAGGATAAAAGAAATATTAAGTGTGGGTATCTATAAGGGTTCTGCCAGAAAAAAAATAAATATCTCCAAGTAGTTGGTATGGAAAGAGATTTAACACAGAGCCTTAGAGCACAGGGGAAGAAAAGGTAGGTGGTCAAGCAATAACATGTCTGTATGGTCAATTAGAGCAAGCCAAACTGGAAATAACAGTCAAGGCTTTATTGACTGACTACAATAGCACAAATAAAGGACAAGAGAAGCCACTGGCTCCAATGTTCCATTTTTCCCTTTGAACTTGTCACTAAGAATGGGTCAGGTGGATAAAATGCACATGGCCACAATCATGTCATCACCTAGAAGTCCCACACACATGGCACTAGCCTGTTTATGAATCTAGGAATTAGAGGAACTGGAGAGAGAAGTGGGAGTCACAGCCGAGAAGAGTACCTTAGGCAAGGCCTCTAAGATTTCTAAGGATCTGCCTGGGAAGTGCTGAGGTCCTCCTGGGCCAGATAAGGAGGGCTCTGATATGCATAGGAGCCTGACCACAGTTTCCTCCAGAAAACTAAAGTTTACCAGCTGTACAAGAAGTCTGGCTTAGGGAAGACAACTTTTCAGAAAAGACCTCCTCCACTTTTGTGACTGGCTGGCCCAACCTGAAAGATCACACAGTACTTGGGAGTACATAAAGACTCCTCATAAGGAAACCTCTAACACTTAAGAGTTTGATTTACATGGAAATTCTAGGAGGATCCCAGTGCTAATCTAAGTGCCTATAGCACTAAATTGTATGTCAAGTAGAAAATATCCCAAAAGTAGAAAGGCCTCATATTTGCCTTCTGCCAAAGCCGGTAAGATTGGTCACCATTGCTCAGGAGGGTCTCTGCTTCTTTTCAGTCTGCCACACCTTACATGAAAGACTTATTAGAATCTTACCTGGAAAGCTGTTGATGGAATTTTGGCCTGATATAAAGGCTACATATGGCATACAAAAAGGGGAAAAGAGTCTAAGTTGTCAAAACATCAACCTGCAAGCTGTTTAAGGCAGAATACAGGCATGGGGAAGAAGGAATATATTTGCCAAATAGACGAAGCATAACTTAAACTTTAAGAAGCAAAATTAGGACAACATGGAATTAAAAGTGAAATGGGTAGGGATATTCCAAATGATTACATTGAAAATGTAAACAGGTAATTTATAAAATAATAGATACTAAGAAACTTATAAAGTGAAAAGTTTAGTCTTATTAGTAATCAGATTAAATACATACACATTTTTAGTCAGCATTACTTTCATATAAGCTAGACCTTGTGTCAACCACAGGACAGAGCAGCTGTTCTTATTTCTACTGCTACTAGAATTTATTTTTCTCATTTTTCTCCAAAATGATTTACCTAAGTACATCAAGAACCTAGCGCTGTATTCAACCCCCAGTACCACAAAAAAGGGAAAAAATTGTGGAAATCAGTGATATTAAGTACATTTTATAATATTAAGGGACATTTTGTAAAATATATCCATATTATTGCTGTTGTATACATAGAGATAAGATTGGAAGGAAAAGCACCTCTTTTTCTGTGTGATAGTATCATATGAACCTTGTGTTCACCACACTTTTTTGTTTGCTTGCTTGCTTTTGTGAGGTCTATAATGAATGTTTTATTTTTATAAAAATTTAATTCCTTGGAGAGTCCATTTACTATTTTAATTAATAAGTTTGAAACTAAAGTAGTGTAATTCTCCCGTTTTCTAGCAGCTCCCCATCAGATCAGGTAGGAAATAAGAAATCAGAAATCTCTATGAATTGAAATTCAAATTCACAAAACAAGTTGGCTGAAGCCAAAGGACTTAGGGAGTTGAGAGTATGAGACACTGTGTCATTCTTGGAAGATGGCACCATGTTCCTGAAATGTCTCTCTCCATTCTTAAGAATATGGCCAAGTTAAGGGAATACTGAGAGCACATCAAAGCAGAATGTCCAGAGAAAAACACTGCTGACTTTCTCTCATGTATGCCGGACATTAGGTCAAGTAGTGTGATCTGTAGAAAGCTGCTTTCTTAGGTGCACACCATGTTCAGAGTGTATCTGTGGTTGTAGGATGCTAAATGGAAGACAATCAAAGGCTGTGGCAGTCATCAAGGAACTTAAGGATGGGGTACAGGAAACCTTCACATGGATATGTGGTCCTTTGGGATGGTTCCCTTAGGATGGTACAAAATGAGGAAAGAGCAGGATACAATAAGGTCCTAAGTTCTCAGCAAATTGGAAAGGGTACTCTGGAGCAGATTGGCAAGAACGAGGGTACAATGTCATGGTCTGAGGCATACACCAAAAGTGACATGAGGAGTTGAGAAGTGCAGCTTCCAAGCCTGGATTTCTCAGAGTGCTCTAATTTTTAACAATAACAAAAAACTTTGATTTTAAACTTTTTTGTTATCATGACTCTCTAAAAATATGTGTTTAAATTTTTTGTGATTCCTTTATGATTACTTAGCTTCTGAAAGCAAAGGGGTTATAGTATCAGCTAATTTACTTCCTACCTATCGTTACTGTGATTAATGACTAGCCGTACAGAGAAGTCTGCTTTTAATTTTTTTCTCATTAAAATCATGTTGACAGTACCAATTGTACCTTTTTCAGGCATTTCAGGTTCAAGCATATTTGAGAATCATTTTGTAGGTGCTTGCTTCAGTGAATAGATTTTAAATTATGTAAAATTGGTTTTATGTTAAAAGTATAAGTTTGTCCTAAAAATGCACTAATTTTATTAAATTGTTTAGAGACTTGGAATTTCCTTCAGAGAATCAGCTAACCTCTTGGGAAAGAAAAGAAAACAGTACTATCCTCCCTACATTTTCTGTATTCTGAGCTGACTCCAAATTACTCTCTAAGGTTATGTTACGCTATCTGTCCTCAAGATGGTGGAATGGAAGAAGTGAATACAGTGGTGTCCAATGACCTTAGAGGTAGTTGTAGTGCTGAGGTCTCATGAGAGAGCTCTTCTTGTGAGAATTTCCATCCACATGTCCCCAAAGTATAAGTTATTTGTTTGAGATACCTTAGTCTTAGAAATGGAGCCATCATATTACCCAGCTATACCACACCTCAGTATTTATCCAAAAGAATTAAAATCAGCATACTATAGCCATACATGCATACCCATGTTTATAGCAGAAAAATTAATAACAGCCAAGTTATGGAACTAGCCTAGGTATCCATGAACAGATAAATGTGTATCTACACAATGGAATTTTATTCAAACATTAAGAAGTATGAAATTCTATCATTTGCAGTAAAATGGGTGGGACTTATGTTAAATGAAGTAAGACAATCTCAGAAAGTCAGGGGTTACTACATTTCCTGTCATTTGTGAAAGCTAGAGAGAAAAATGAAGAAAAAAGGGAGATCTTATGAAAATATAAGGGAAACCAGCAGAGTAGAAGAAGGAGAGGAGGGGACCAGAAGAAGGGATAGTGAAGGAAAAGGATAGGTACCTAGAAATGAAATTAACCAAATTACATTATGTGAATGTTACCATATGTCACAAAGAATCTTGCTATTACGTATAATTATAATGCACCAATAAAAAATCAATTTATATAGACAGCTTAGTCTTTTTCACTGTTTATAACACCTTAGTTCTCCTCTGTGAAGCATCTTATTCCAGAAGAGTAATTTGAACTCTCTATAAAATGGCTCAAGGTTTAAAAAGTCATGAAACAGAAATAGCCAGATCTCTTCAAGGTTAGATTCAGAATGGGCACAGTATCATTTCCATTTAGCTATTGATCAAACGAGTCACAAGTACCAAGGTTCAAAAAGGGAGTGGCATTTATGTATATAGAGGGAAGGAATACTTGGCAGTGAAGATCTCTCCTTTAGTGTCAATGGGGGATTGGTCATAAGAGATTTGGGAAAAAAATGTTTCTTAGTAGATTGAGGAAGAGATTGGAAAATTACTTGGATAAAGAGTGACATAACAGAATAAGCATTATATTTGACATCAGTCTTCTTTCACTGTCTAATATACACCATTTTCTAGACATGGACAATATTGTGGGTTGTATTGTGCCCACCCTTCACCCCAAAATTCATATATTGAGGTCCTAATCACACTCCCCAAATTCAGAATGTGAAATAGAAAAACAAGAACACCCACAGTTGAGGTGGAGACCCAATATTAGGAGCAGTAGATCACTTAGTATTTGGTTAAATATGAGATAGTCCCTGAAAATCTCATGTGTTGGAAACATAATATCTAATGTATGAATGTTCAGGGGTGAGTGATCATACTATGTGATCAGTAATCTAATCTGTGGCTTAATTCACTTGATGGATTAATACTTTGGATTACTGAGTGGTAACTGTTGGCAGGTGGGGTGTGGCTGGAGGAAGATCACTAGTGATGTGTCCATGGAGATTATATCTTGTCCCCAGTTCCTCACTCAATTGTTCTCTGCTTCCTAGTTTTCATGAGCTGAGCATCTGCCCTCTGCCATGTCTTTACATCATGAAATTTTTTCTGTCTCAATTTGGGCCCAGAGAAATGAAGTTAGCCCACTGTGGATTAAACCTCTGAAAATGTGAGCATCAAATAAAGTTTTCATCCTTAAGATGTTCTGATCAGGTTATTATGATTTGAATATGTGATGTACCCCTAAAGTCCATGTGTAAGAAAATGAAAGAATGCATTCCACTAGGATTTTCTGCTTCACTTTGAACCCAGAGCTTATGGAATTGGCTGACTGTGAACTGAACCTCTGAAGCCATGAACTTTTCTTCCTCTAAGTTGTTCTTCTCAGGTCTTTTGGTCATAGTGACAGAAAAGCTGACTAAAACAGTTATTTTATTTAAAGCAATAAAAAACTGACTAATTCACTGAGGAATTTTCCAAAACCTAATGGATGCTAGTTCTGAATGCTATGAAAATTGTATGCAGTATTCAGAATGTTTATGATAAACACTTTTTTAAATTTTTATTAAGGAGTTGAGTTGTTGTATAATCATAAATACACATAAAGTAATAATATGATATGCATTTAATCCTAACTAGTTACACCCAAATGACTCTAGTCTCTTGATTCTTCTATATTATGCCTCTCTAAAAGATATAAATGTCCATGAATGTATGTAAATATACATATGACCGTATATTTTCTAAAATTAAATAATTGCATAAGTATTATTCATCTTCTCAGAGGGTAAAGAGTATGCTATGTTGTTGATTTTCTCCCTAGATCTCTCCCCATTCTCCCTCCCTCTGCAACCCCCAGCCTCTTCCCTCCCCCTTCCTCTACCTACATGTCTGTGGTTCCCCTAGATTATATGTCACTATGACTTTCATAGGTCTAATACATGAATTTGACAAACTTTCACCTGAGCCTTGATTTAGCGCTAGCATCTACAAATGAGGGAAAACATTTGATCCATGACTCTGAATTTGGCTAATGTTGCCCAGCATTTCCTTCATTTCCATTCACTTACCTTCAAAGGCTGCAATATCATTTCTTTCTAATAGCTGAGTAGACCTGGTATTAAAATAGGATTGAAGACCAAGGGAATAGAATAGAAAACTCTGAGACAAACCTACAAATCTTTCAACACCTGATCTCTGATCTTTGACAAAGGGAGTCAAAATATAACATGGAAAAGAGACACCCTATTCAACAAATAGTGCTGGACAAACTGGACAGCCATTTGCAGAATATTGAAATTAGATTCTTACCTCTCACCTTTCACAAAAATAGAATTAAAATGGAACAAGGAATTAGGAATTAAACCAGTTTGCCATACAACTGCTAGAAGAAAAATTAGGACCAATACTCCAGCATGTGGGAGTTGGCAATGACTTCCTCAATAAGATTCCCAAAGCAAAAAATTAAAGTCAAGAATTAATGATTGGGATGCCATTAAATTAAAAGACTTTTGCTCAGGCAAGGAATTAGTCAAAACTGTCAAGAGAAAACCTACAGAATCGAGATAATCATGGCCTGTGGTTCCTCCAACAAGGAACTAATATCCAAAATTAACAAAGAACTCAAAAAGCTTAATAGCAAAAACAAACAATTCAATGAATAAATGGGCCAGAGAGCTAAACAGAAACTTCCCAACAGAGGAAATTGAGCAAACTAATGACTACATGAGAAAGTGTTCTAAATCACTAGTATTCAGAGAAATGCAAATCAAAACTATATGAAGGGGGGGGGGGCACAGGATGGCGAACTGAAGGAAGGCTGCTTTTTGTTTTGCTCGGTGACCGGATGAAAAAACTCTAGGACAACTCCATTACTGAGATGCATTTTGGGGACAATCATCACTCAAACACAGTGATAGTTTTGGGAGTTGTTTGGATGATCAGAGATTTGGGAGCAGCAAATGGAAAAGAGGGATTATTTCTGTCCCAGTTGGAACACAGCAGCCACAGCTGCATTTGCCATTAATCGCAATCAGCAGGGGAGTGGGGGAAGAGACAAACGTAACCTGCGAATCTGCCACTGAGAAGCCGCTTTCTATAAGGGATCATGCATTGGGCTCAACTAGAGACACCCCTACCGCACCTCCAATGCATAAGGGGAGAACGGTGTCTCTCCCCTGCCTGCGAAAAGGAGTCTTTTGGAGCAGACTGCACGGCGGGAGCAAGTCAGGGGTTCAGAGCAGGCTCCTCTGCATCTGCACCAGGAGACAGCCACTGTTCACAGGTGGAACTGGGAAGAGGAAGCGTGGGACAGGCCCAGTCCCCACTTTGCTTAGGGTCATTTGATTTTGTGAAGTAATGGGGAGCCTTGCTCAGCCCTGTCCACCCCCACCCCACCAGAGAACAATCATATGATAAGCCAAACTCTAAGAGTCCTCAATCTGAGGTCAAAAATCCTGGAGGGGCATCTGGGTAGGTTCCATAGTCTAGCAATAGTAAATTGAGCTGCTATAAATGTTGATGAAGCCACATCACTATAATATGCTGATTCTAACTCTTTTGGGAAAATACCCAGGAATGGGATAGCTGGGTCATAAGGTGGTTCCAGCCCTAATTTTTTTAAGGATTCTGCACACTGCTTTCCAGAGTGGCTGAACCAGTTTGCAGTCTCACCAGCAGTGTGACAGTGTTCCCCTCACTTAATGAATGGATACAAAAACTTTGGTACATATATACAATGGAATATGACGCGGCTATTAGAAAAGACGATATTATGGTTTTGAAATCAAATGGATGGAGATGGAAAGAATTACGCTAAGTGAAGTATCCCAATCTCAGAGACTCAAGGGCCAAATGGTTTCTCTCATCTGTGGAAGCTAGAATACAAGTGGAAGCAGTATGATAGATAGCTAAGCTAATAATAACCTCAAATTGTATGATTCTTAACGCAACAGGGGGATGATTGCATAGCATACCTGGAGGTGTAGGGTGGGGGACAGGGTCGGGGGAGGGCTTAGGAAGAATATCTGGGAGACTGGAGGATGGGAATATGGGGGAATCATGTCAGAAGGAGATCTCTGACTTCCACGAGATATCCATTTAACTCAGGGGGTCTTCTGGGGGAAATAGCAACATGGGGAACCCAAGCTGAGCATCCATGACATGGCATTAGCCTTGGATAACTATGTATATATACATTTGTTCTTGATTGTTTGACAATGTTTCCCCCTCAATTGTAACTCCATATTCATCTAATAAAAAAAAAAAATCCTGGAGGACCAAAAGTGCAACCGCTTGCAGAGAGAGCATAGAAAGCATCTTATCCCCCCTGAGAATAAAAGCCTTAAGACTTCTGAGTTTCAGATCCCCAGGAAGCTGTCAAAGACCAGTCCTCAGGGCATTCCTTTTTCTAATCTCTTCACTGAGATCTCCTCCTAGAAATCCCAGGAGTGTGAGGACATCCCAGTCCTCTACTTGAGATCACATAATTACAGTCTGAGAGACCCTGCTATCAAAACTCAGGCAGACAGTGAGCATCTATCTGCTCCCAAAGTGCACAGGGACAACTTTAGTGACCAGAGTTTCAAGTCTTCATTAAGAATTTTTAATTTTTTATTTTATTTTTTAATTTTTTAAAATTTTTTTCTCTTCTTTCCTGTTTTTGATATGTATTTGAGTGCCAACTGAAAAAGTTTATTGATTCGTGGACGTATAAAAATACTAGGTGTTTTTGTTTTTTGTTTGTCAGTTCTTGTTTCATTTTGTCTTTGTTGAGGATTTTCAGTTGTCTTTCCCTCTTCTTTTCTGTTTTTTTTCCTTCATATTCTCTCTTCTTCCCTCTTATCTCTTCTGTCTATCCTTGTCCTGCCTACTGAGAGGAGGGATTCTGGTCAGTTCATTTAGTATTTGAAGTATGTTGTGCCCTACCTGCATAAATTTTTTCAAGATCAGTTCAAGCTATGATTGAAAGGAAGGATTACTAAATAGAATTTCTAATCATTTTAAAATAATAATCAGTGAAAATATAATGCTTAAGCAAATGCTAATGGCTATTTAAAGGGTCTATATTATCTAATTTTATAAATGATAGGAGGTTTATTGAAAATAGTTTATGCCGAAGGAAATTGAACTTTGGAAATCTTGTTGGGAGTGTATTTTGTATATGATCAAGTTGGTATTACTGTGTATCATTCATCAGGGAGTATCTATTTACATATCTAATTTATTGTTTTAATTAAACAATGTTTGATAATAGCAGCCATGATCCAGGGCAGAAAAAAAGGGGGTAGGTTGTAGGTAAGTAAAGAATTACACTGGACTCTATGATTCATTGCAAAGAGACCAGCCTAGTGTCATATACTAACAGATATAAAATAAATACTTTTGTAATTATTGTTTAAAAAATAGTACTGGGAGTGCTGGAGTGGTGGCTCAGTGGTTGCAGTGCATGCCCGGCATGCACAAGTACATGGGTTCGAACCCCAGCACCCTTGTTCACAGCTAAGGGTAAGAGCAGCAAAAGTCATGCGAAAAACTCAGTAGAGATTGATTCTCTCTGTATCTCTCACTCTCCTTCTCTCTCTCTCTCTCTCTCTCTTTTTAAATAGTACTGGGAATAAAATACGCTTCTTGAATGTATATTTTTGAAATTTGCTCCAGTAAACTCCCTGGGCAAATGAAGAATATCAAATATGGAAATGCTATACAGGATTATGGTTTCTTTACAAATAGTAACATTCTAAGCAGATTCCAGAAATTTCAAAGCGTTCTATAAAAGTTTATTTAATACATGTATGACACACAGCCACCTTGCTGGTACTTATTATACTAGCTTTTCTAGCCCCTGTCAGTTCAATAAATGACCCCTCAAGGGAATTTCAAAATGTCTATCTACAAAGTGCATACTTTTTTATTAAGTAAGAGTGAATTCCCCAGTTTGCACATTTTAAAAGGCAAGACAGATTTCAGTGCCTTTACTTTTTCGTGTGTGGTGCTGGGAATTGAATCCAGGAGTACTTTACCACTGTGCTACATCCCCAGCCCTTTTGATTTTTTCTTTTGGGACAGGGTCTTAGGAAGCTGCTGAGACTGGCCTTCAACTTGAGTCCTTCTGCTTCAGCTTTCTGAGTTGCTGGAATTACAGTCGTAAGCCACCACACCTGGCTTTCAGTGCTTTTAGATGATGACTTCACTGCAACTTGGTCAATGGAAGGACCCAGCAACTTCTCTGGCTCTGACTGATATTCTTTGCTACTCCTACTCTTGCCCTGGATTCGACCTCTGTGAAATATTTCACATACTATTCCTTGCATGGTGCTTTTCTTCTATCTCTTTCTGTATACACAATTAAATATAGTTTTCAAATAGTCTTAGAAGATTTATTGCAGGTGCAAGTAAAACCCAGAAACCCAGGTTCTTAATCTATAGCCAGAATATAAGAATTTACACTTTAGTTACCAAAAATCATCTACCCAAATTATAGACAATCTCAAGTGCCATTGTGTGTGTGTGTGTGTGTGTGTATGGTTTTGTGTGATAACAATATTTCTGTAGTGACAGTTTAGGTGGTAAATGTTCTGCATGTGAGTTACATAATATCAATGGTGTGTTTTCTCAGATAATCCAAAACATGACACTTCTTTTAAATCTCTCTATTATGATAACCTCATTTGAAATCCAAATTGTTGCTGATATCAAGATTATTAACTGTTCATGTTTTACAACAGCATAGGAGATCTTACAATTCGTGAACCACAGAAATTGACTCTGGTAAATATAAAAAGAAATGGAATTCATAAGAATGATAATGGATAGATCATAGGATCAACTTTAAACTGAGAGGACCATGCTGGAAAAAAGAAATAATCCATAAGAAACCAGAAAGAGAACATTCACCGGTCTTGCCAGATATAAATTGTCTGGCAGATAAAAGAACTGTATGTGCATAGCTACCATCACAGCTAAACTTTGGTCTTCTGCTTCCAAAAAGATTTCTAACTGCCTCTATGGCCCTTGTGCCACTTTATCAGGATTCCAGGTTCTGAGCAAAAGAATCAAATTGTGTGGTCCTAATTCATGTGCTGCTAGTGATTAGGGAGAGGGTATAACTGCCTGCTTTAGGATATGTGAAATGCCTTTAGTATAGGAAGAATAGTCAGACACTTGGTAGCCAAATAGTGAAACTTTAACAAGGCTCTTTTTTCAAATTCATGAAATTGCATTAATATTTCTAGTTTAGCTGGCATTGACCTGATCTTATCCATGAGTTGGATGGACCACCATGTCAAAATAATTATTTTCCTGTAAATGTGGGTATCAATTAGTCATCATCTTTTATCCACAATTTTATTTGTGATATTATGGAAAAGCAAAACTCCTTTCCTGAAATCTCTTCCCAGAGGATCTATTACAGCTGTGGCATATTTCCATTTACTGAGTAATTACTATGTGTTTGAGTGCTAGGCAAGGTAATTTATATGTAGCATCTTATTTAGTCCTCGTAAGGACCTTGCAAACTCTGCCTCATTCACTCCATTTTCCATGTGAAGAAATGAGATTCAGAAAACTCTGTAAATGGCCTCAGATTCACCAGGCTGCTTACATTTTACATGCAGAGCCTGATTAGAATTTAGAATTACCTGGCAGGCTCTTCCTTCCTTCCTTCCTTCCTTCCTTCCTTCCTTCTTTCCTTCCTTCCTTCCTTCCTTCCTTCTTTGTCAGGGTCTTTGTTCACTATTTATACCACATTTCCTGCCTCATCTATAGTAAAAAAAAAAAAAAGAAAGAAAGAAAGAAAAAGAAAAGAAAAAAAAAGCCCATGAAATCTATCTCAACAAAACAAAATTCCTTTCTATCTCTCTCTGTTTTTAAATACATGGTTACTTTCATTGTGTCTTCTCTGTGACAGCCTTGATGGTTTTGAAACTTTAAAATATAATTCTGGACTTCCACTAGAAATTAAAACTGCCTTAGAAAACTATAGACCTATGACTGTGGCACAAAAACAAAGTGGAATCTCTGTTGCTTTAAACAAAAGAGGGGCAGGATATTGTCAGCGTGCTTTTACAGTTGGCGTTCCTCACCTGGCGACAGAGTGGAGGAGAAAAGCATCTGCCATCAAATGTTACAAAGGCCACTGCCCTAGTTAAACTGTTGTGAACTGGGGCGCTGGAGTCTGAGTAATTCAGGACTTTTATTTTCAGCACATGTCCCCAATCATTCCTGTCGAAATGAAGGCCATCTCTTGACTCCAAATGTGCCATTTATCCTTTGCACATAATCTGTAACTTTCATCTAACCAGTAAAGACAGAAAAGTGAAAAAATATTGCATTCTCAGATGAAATAGATTGAAAGCATTTGAAGAAAAGAGAAAGAGAAAATCTTTGCTGGGGCCTAATAAACCAAAAAGAATATTTCTAGTTATGTACCCCAAATGTATTTCTATTCACTTTATCATTTGTTCCATAAAGCCCATTTTTCTTTTTTTTTTTCATCCTCAATACTCTTTATTTGTTGATTCAGCAGCTCCCTGCTCCCCTTCAGATGACATGGCCCCCTCTGCCTCTGACATGAATGCATCATGGTGGGGGGGTCTCTCAGACAGCGATCCCTCCCCAGCAAAGGAAATAAAACCAATTTTTCTGATCACACATAAATTTCACAATTCATTTTAATATTACTAAGGAACATACTTCCAATCCATAAAAATCTGTATAATGCAATCCTTCTTGGAATAGTGGAAAAGGGCTGTATTTTGTGAAGTTTTTCTATTCAAATGCTAATGAGATCTGAATCTGCCTCATCTATTTCAATGAGTTCAGCAGTGGGCCCGGGAGTCTGCAGGTACCACTTTAATATTGTTGGACATTCTGCATTTGTCTTCTCTCTTATTACTGTATTATTTTCCCCTAGAAGATAAAGCCTGTTGACCCAGTCTAGCATTGGCCAAGGTCAAGGGGTAGGGAAAAATCTGGGTAGACTAAGCAGTAGACACATTCCTAGCATGATCCTAAGCAAGCAGTGTTATGCAATGATTATGGGCTCTGGAATCAAGCTTTGCTGATTCAAATTTTAGGCATTCAGTGAATAACACTGGGCAAGTGATCTAGCCTCTCTATAACTCAGTAGCCTCATTTGTAAAATGGAGAAAGTGATAACAGTACTTCATACACTTAAAAGAATTGAATGAGATAATATATGTAAAGCATTTATACTAGCCCACAGTAGGTCTTCAGAAAATATCTAAACTGTGAAAACTTAGTTCATGTATCTCCTCATGTAATGTTTCCTCCAAAATAGCTTCATAGTTACCTAGCAGTCAATCACAGAGATGAACAATAGTTTAACTCACTTTCAATTGGAATATAATTTGTATATGTTTTCCAATTTTTCAAAGTTATATATATTTGCTTTCCTTTCATATTACCCTTAGAATCACCTTATTAAATACCAAAAAAATATTTATAGAATTTAAGGTGTAATTATAAACACATTTATATGGGGGAGATTCTTTATAAATTCCAATTTTATCATCCAGGGATTTAATAGATCTGTCTCCAAAGTCAAGACTACTTAAAATGTACCTCTCACCTTTTGTAATTATTATCCTATAGAACATCTATATTTTTGTTTACATTAATGCTTGGATATTTTACAATTGTGTTTTTAGGAATTATAAAGTAGAATTTATTCTTTTTACTATTGTGGAAATATTTAGTATTTTGTTCATATGTTTTTTTTACATAGATGTTGTAAATTTTGTAGTAAATATCAAACTTTTTTGTGTATGATTGTTTTCATACATAGAAAAAGTGTCAGTCATAGGGGTCAGTGCTGCCTTCCTTAACAAGACTCCCATGGCACAAACAGTAAAGTCAAGAATAAATGAATGGGATGCAATTAAACTAAAAAGCTTTTGCACAGCTAAAGATTTAGTCAAGAGTCTCAAGAGAGAACCTACAGAATGGGAGAAAATTTTTGCCTGCTACACCTCGGACAGAGGGTTAATATCCAGAATATATAAAGAACTCAAAAAACTAAACACCACACCCACAAATAATCCAATCAACAAATGCACTATGGAACCAAGAAGAAACTTCTCAAGGAGGAAGTTCAAAAAGCCCATAAACATATGAGAAAATGCTCTACATCACTAACAATAAGAGAAATGCAAATCAAAACTTCACTGAGATTCCACATCCTCACTCCTGTCAGAGTGGCAAAAATGAAGAATACGAACAATAACAGATGCTGAAGGGGATGTGGGAAAAGAGGAGCACTGTCACACTTCTGGTGGGACTGCACACTGGTACAGCTACATTGGAAAGCAGTGTGCAGGCTCCTCAAAAAATTAGGGCTGGAATGCCTTTTAACTCAGCTACCCCACTCCTGGGTATCTTCCCAAAGGAGCATAATTTAGAGATACAGCTTCATCAATGTTTATAGCAGCTCAATTTACTATAGCTAAATTATGGAACCAACCCAGATGCCCTTCACTTGACGAGTGGATTCAAAAACTTTGGTACATATACACAATGGAATACTACTCAGCTAGTAGAGAAAACGATATTAGGGCATTTGCAGCCAAATGGATGGAGATGGAAAAAATTATGCCAAGTGAAGTATCCCAAACTCAGAGACTCAAGGGCCGAATGTTTTCTCTCATTTGTGGAAGCTGGAATACAAGTAGAAGCAGTACGATAGATGGCTAGCCTAACAGTTACCTCAACATGTATGAATTTTTACA
>PVKS010014021.1:0-29110 GCA_004027875.1 Aplodontia rufa | reverse complement strand
TGATTGTTTGATGATGAATCCCTCCCAATTGTAAGACCATGTTTAATGAATTTAAAAAATAAAAAAGAAAAGTGTCAACCTACATCTTGAATTTAAAGAAAATTTACCTATAACATTTTTTAAAATAAAAGCACTTTCCAAAAGCAAAATGGACAACTGGTGAAGGCCTTTGTGGGGAGGTGACATATGAACTGAGCCCTGAATAATAGGAAAGATCTGGAGGAAGGTTGCTGCAGGCAGACTGAAGATCCTGAGGTGGATATGCTTTGTCATTGGAGAAGCATCAACAAAACCAGTGCTAAGGGGAGAGAATGGACAGAGTGGAGATTAGGAAGATAAAACATGCTCAGATCTTGTGTACAAGGCCTCCTTGGCTAGCATTTTTCAAAATTCCTTGTGCCAGTATATCATATGGGATCTTACAAAAATGCAGACTCTAATTCAGAAAGCCTGAGACTGGACCTGGGTTCTGAATTTCTACAAGCTTCCAGGGCATGCTAATGCTATTGTTCTGAGAACTACTCTTTGAGTAGTAGTTCTTCTATAAAAAGGAGGTTGAGGTTTTTTCTTTTTTCTTTTACCTTTTTTGAATTGGTTCTTTTTTAGGTTATACTTGATAGTATAATCCATTTTGACATAACTATGAAAGCATGGAATGTAGTTTGTTCTGATTCCATTTCCAGTACCTCCCCTTCCCCTCCCCCTCTCCTATACCCTGGTCCCTTCCCTTTACTCTACTGATTTTTTTTTTACATTTACCCATAGTTTTATTGTAAATATGAATGAAAGCAGTAAAAGGGTCTTGAGCTTCATGTGACATAATTAATTTAAGTTTTCAAAGGATCACACATATTAAGGTGTATAAAAAAAAGTCTATTGGTGAGAAAGCCTGGAAGCAAGAAATCTGCTAGAATACTGCTTCTCTTAGCCAACAGATATCAGTGACTTAGAGTAATGTTGGCCATGAAGTAGCTCATGTGACAAGTTTGTGCTTGAGAAGTATCTGATTATAGAGTCAAAATTCTTGGATGGACTGGATGTTGACAGGAAAATAAGACTAACAAAGACTACTAGCTTATAAATGGAGCAACTGGGAGATTTCCAGTTCTTAGAATAAAGATGAGGATATTTGGTTAGGCACAGGTAGGAAAAGGTAGAAAACAAGGGTTTGAGTCCAGATCTGACATTTCTGAGCTTATTATACTAAAAAATGAAATGGAAGTATTAAGTGTAAATTGGAAATATATGTCAAGAACATAAGGTAGATATTGGATGGAGATGGAAATTTTGGAGTCATTAGATTTTAAAGCTATGCACTTAAATAAGCTCAGATAGCAAATGAATAATAGAGAAGAGATTTGAGGTTGAAAATGTTAAGAAAGGCTACTGGAAATTGAGAAAGAGCCACCTGTAAGGTAATGTGACACTTCAGAAGTCAGTTGAAGATGGAAGTACCTCAACATAGCCTCTGGGAGAGACTAGTGAAGTGGGATCAAAAAATGACCTGGAGACCAGAAATAAAATGAAACTGAGAATTGACGGTTACATTTAGAGAGATCTCCTATGGCTGATTTGACAAAGGTAATCTTGATGAATAAAGTGATCATTTCTTGAATTTGTGACGGAACTGTAAGAAAGAAAAAGTGTGAGGTAGATAGAGTGCAGGCAGATACAACAGATAACCCTTTCAAGGATTTTTGTGATGAAGAGGAATATACAAATGGGTGCTATCTGGAGATCTAAATTTAAAGGTGGGAGATAGTGAGACATGTTTGTGTTCTGCTAGGAATGAGTCAAGAGAAAATACTGGTTATACATACAGGTGGAGGAACTGACTACGAAGAGGAAAGAGTACCAGGGGATTAAATTCATGTATGTGCATGCATAGGATGGTGAGAAGATGAAGCACTTTCTTTCTGTTTCTATTTCTTCATATTTTTCTGAGAGAGGGAGGGAGCAAGCGAGTGAGAGAAAAAAGAGAATCAATTTTATTTCGTTTTCATTGTTCTGACACTTCATTTATGTATGTGGTTATGGAGCTGGAACCTGGGTCCTCATACATTCCAGGCAAGCACTACAACTGCTGAGCCACAGCTCCAGCCCCACCACCTTTTTTCATATTTTTCAACAAAAAGAGAATCAACCTACAGTGAGCAATAAGAAAATAGTGTTGGAGATATGAACAGTAAGGAACTGATATGATAAATCAGTATGAAACCTGATAATTGCATGAAAATGTAGTATTTCAAGGACAGTACTGAGGAGCTATTTCAGATATGGTAATACAATTAGCATGAAATAAGTACAATTGCCTCCAGTAACATTCACGAATCTAGGGGGGAAAAACAATAAGGTTACTGAGGCTAGAGACAAGAGAGAAATTAGAACAAGAGACCACGGCATCTAAACCAAGTAAGAGGGAAGTGAGGGATTGAAAACGTTGAGAGTCAACAGATTCTCTAAGTAGAATGGAAGGACAGTTGTTGAAGTAAGTGAAATAAAGACAGAAGGTTCTTAGACTCTGGGTAAACAAAACCTTGAATAACCTACCTCTGAACTCTCCAAGGTGACAAACTGCAATGTTTAACCACGCGTACACAACTGGAGCAGTCATGAATGCCTCTCAGAAGACTCAGCATCGATTTGTTCCAAACAATAATTATATAATTTTATTTGCTTATAATTTCTCAGAAATATGTCAGTTGAGAAAACTAGCATCCATCGGTTTAGCAATTATATTTTTGTTTTAAAATGTTTTAAAGTAAAGCATTTTTCATAGCGGACAGGCCACTGGAGTGCCATGCTTAAGTGCCGGTTTGCCTCTCTACGTATTATTCTCTCAACAGAAATAAAGCAGAAATCATATCACCCAATTGGAATGCGAGTACATTTTAGAATAATCTTAACAGAAAGCAAATAGAGCCTTTCAAAGCCTTCTCAAACACTCTTCAGAAGACTGTGAGGAGAGCAAAAAGTCCGTAAAGTAAGGCACAAGGATAGGCCACAAGAAGCTGCTGTCCTTCCATGTCCAAGGCCGAAATGAAGATCTTGGAGGCTGAAAGACTACACCAGCCGATGATGACCAGGGCTGACACAGTTCCAAAGGTGCCCCTGGAGCAAAGACAAAGGACACAACTGCCTTAAAGGAGAAATGGGGTGACCTGGTCAGCGCTGCCTCTGAAACATCCTTGTTATCCTATCTCTAACTAAAACGAGGGAGATGAACCATGTGCACTCAAGAGACCTGGGTCAGTTAGAAAGCTTTATGTCTCAGTAAAACTAGAATTAGTGAGAACAGAAAAAAAAAGTGCCTGCAGTTGCACTATCTGCCAATATTCCATGCAAACCTCTGAAATTCTCTTATATATTGCAAGGCGAGTCTTCTCCTACAGCTACAGATTTCCTTTCCCCGATTTTCTTTAGAAATGGACTCATCTATGAGAAAACAGTTGAACAGAGCTACACTCTCACAGGGTGACTAGTTCCGACTCCTCCCAGGTCCAGCTCCCAGGAGAGGGGACTGGTCAAGTACATGATACATGGGACACAACCCCATACCTAATACATGGGACAGGAAAGCACATGTTTGTGGAACTTCCCAGCACGTCCCCAAGTATACAGTTTATATGACAATGTGTGGACTTCTTAGAATTTTTTAATCCATCCCTCCTGGAAATGATTTGTTCTTCAAAAAGTAACTGCGGAGGCAATCTGTCCTTTAAGAACAAATGGACAAATAAAGTAGCTATGTCTGGCCAGCTGGAGAATAAAAAGGGAAGTATGGGTGAAGAGTAATTTCTTTCCTTGTGTGCAAAGTAAAATGGACGATGAGGCAGGAGGATCACGAATTTGAGGCCAGCCTCAGCAATACAGTGAGGCCCTAAGCAACTTAGTGTACACCTGTCTCAAAATAAAAAATAAAGAGAGCTTGGGATGTAGCTAAGTGACAAAGTCTCCCAGGGTTCAATTTCTAGTACTCCCTCTCTAAAATATAGAATGCATATTTTAGGAAAATAATAAAGCAGTAGGAGTGATATCAGCAGATATTTAGTGTCCAGTTTTAAAGCAGTGAAGTGACTTAATAATAATAATTGTATAGCAAAATGGGTGATAGACAACAATCCCTTAACTCCTAGGACATTGCTCTTTCCATCATCAAACTATGCAGCCTCACTAGATCCTGATTTGATTCTAAACTTGAATATGGTTTATTATTTGTGAGAATGACAGAACTACATACTTTTAATAACTGCACCAAAATAAAAAAGGTGAAAATTTGTACAGTGCAGCTTATAATGCCTTAGATTATTAATAAATATAATATTAAGAACACCTAATGAATACTTTATTATTTGGCTTAATTAACATCTATTAGGAATAATTTTTGGAGTGATTTAATGTGCATATATATTTCCATGAAGAAAAAATTATAATTGTATGAAATGAATTTTACTGATATAGTAATATGCCTAAGAAGGCAATTTTAACTTAATGTTCTTAGGGGGTCAGATAGTTTCTTTCCATTTAATATAATTAAAATATTTATAAATCATCTGTTATGCTTTGGATCTTAACTGTCCCCTCACGGCCCAAAACTAATGTTTGGTCACAAGCTTAAGGTACTGTGGGGGAGGCACTGGAAGCTTTAGCAGGTGGTATCTAGTAGGAGGGAGTCAGGTTGTCAGGGCCATGGCCTTTAAGAGGACGTTGGGTTTCCAGCCTCTTCCTCTCTCTGTTTTTGCTTTCCAGTAGCTTTGCTTAAGCATATGATCCCTACTAAGATGTTCTGTTTTGTCACCGCCCAAAAACAATGGAGCCAAGCAACCACGGACCAAAGGTGCAAGCCAAAATAAGTCTTTCCATTCTAGTAAGTTGATTTTCTGATATTTTGTCATACTGGTGGAAGTTGTTGAACACATCATCCTTTTTAATTTCAGAATGAAAATCTAGTTAAAAAGTCCTAACTTCTGATGATTTCCCAAATCTAGTGGTTTTGGTTTGTATTTCCCCTCTAATATACTGAGTTTTTTTTAAAGCTCTGACTCTACTCTATTGAAAATAATGCTAAAAACTTAGAATTTTTAAATGATGGACAAAGTAGTATTCTTTTGCAAAAGTGTCTAAGTAGAAGTAGCACCAAACTCTGGACTAACATGTCCAACTTCTGTATTAAGCAACCCAGAAAATGCACCTGCTGGCTAAAGAATATAATATGCAAAAAAGGGAAATTTTTCATGGACAAGGCTCAATAAACAAAAATCATGTTATACTTATGCATTGAAGGTATCCATTTCCTGCCATTTTCTTCTTTTTCAAATGCTGAGTACTCACTGGTAAACTGTTTATTCTATGTTACTTTAAAAGAATGTTAATTTACAAATGAGAGCATATTAAAACAAAAAAGAGCAAGACATTCTCAACATGACAATAAATATATGTTATGAAAACTGTAATTATGAAAATAAAAATATTAAAGGTTTTTCTAAGTTTTCCATCTTTGTATTGTTAAGTTCTTAATATAATATCCTATTCAATGTATGTTTAGAAACTAAGGCTTGGATAATCCTAGGAGAAATGCAAACTATCCCTTTTTTAGATATAAAAGAATGAACGCAAAAGGAAAATATTTATTTTCAAATAGGTTTAGAGCATGGCAGGTGACAAAGAACTATGATATCACTTGCTTTCCCTCACAAAAGTGGTTTTGATATCCTGACATCCAGGGAAAGTGCCCTGTAGAAACCTGTATTTACTGTATTCTTATTCATAGTTTTGAATTACAAATATCAATTGCCTAAGTGAAGAAAAAAAAACTTAAAGCAATATATTGCATGAGAATATATGCTCTAAAGTTCTCTGGAATTAATATCCTCATCCGGGTTCCTGGGAATTCTGCACGGCATAGACACCAGCTGAGAAAGAACAGTTGCTTCCAGCCCAGAAGGCAGAGTGCCTGGGAGCTGAAGCAATTTGTCGGTGTTCAGCAGGCATTTACTCTTCCAAAATCAAATAAGTGAATTTTCTGTAGTTGTTGTATTACCCATGACAATAGTTCACACTGAAGAATGTGGCAACTTGAGAGTGCCCGTTTCAAACATTGCTTGGTTTCATTTGTTTTTTTAAATCATGGAAACAGGAAAAGCGCCTGAGCCAAAATCGACCTAATTTTCTGAATCCACGTGTAGCTTTTAATAAACCTGGTTTCCCCAATTCTGCTGCCAAAATGATCAGAAGGAGCTTAACTTTTGCACTGGACTGGCAAGCCTTAATGATGATTGTGCACGTGGGGTCAATCAGTGCACACAGACACTTACTGTAATGAAAAGAAGACGGCACAGCTGGATAGGATGACCATAGGAAGCAGGCAGTAACCCAGCACACTGGCCACACAGCCGTATGACACCCCTGCAGAGCTCATCAAGTTCAGCAAGGCATGAATCCCAAGGCAGCCAATGGCGCTCATGCCATACACATAACCAAACTGAACTTTTCCTGCCTGAAAAAAAAGGAAGGAATCAAGCATGAATGCACAACAAACATGGGGAGAAAACCAGAATGACAGCAAAGCAGAGCATCTGAGAGTCAGTTTAATGCTGTTCTGCATCTTTGTAGTACTATCATCAGGAGACTGGGAATTTTGGAAAAAACATGACCTGTAATATGACTTCTAAGTATAAAACATGTACCATGAGTATATTTGGAATGGGACAAGCATGGTACAGAAAAATACTGACAGGCATATATATGAATGTATGTATGTATACGCACATATACATATGCATATGTATTTATTATAGATTGTCTATAAGAAGTACAAGGCATAAGGAATATATTTTCTCCCCATATTAGTTAAATACCTGAATAATGAAATAAAGGAATAAAAAATACAACTTAGGCTTATAGATTTACAAGGCATATTAGTAATAGTGCCATTTTAAAATTCTGTTTCAAATTCTAACAGGTCTTTAATTGAAATAGAAAATAAAAGTTCTATTTTATAATTTCAAAACTGTTCACAATCCTGCCTACAAAATTGCCCTCATTGCCACATCGTTTTTTAATTTTAATTTTAATTTTTGAGCAACCATACAAATTTTTAACAAAATAATATAAAATGTGTACAGATTCTGGATACTAGATTTACCCACAGGAGTGCCCCCCCCAATTACCCACCCATATCCCTCCCTTCCCTTACCCACAATATCTCTAAAAAAGTATTAGGCTGTATAACATTAAACCTTATCTGGATTTAACACATGATAATAGACTAACTTTCTCAGTGGCCAGGGTCTAGTTCCAACCTGCACAGATGAGTGGAGACATTCAACCCTTGGACCTCTGGGTTAAGCTGATTTTACTAAGCATAATTTCTTCCATAGCCATCCATTTACCTTTGAAGGCTGCAATATCATTGTTTCTAATTGCTGTGTAAAATTCCATGGTATATATGTACCACAGTTTTTGGACCCATTCATCCAGTGAGGGACATCTGGGTTGTTTCCATAGTCTAGCAATAGTAAATTGAGCTGCTATGAACATAGATATTGCTGTGTCACTATAATGTGCTGATTCTAAGTCCCCTGGAAAGATACCCAGGAGAGGAATAGCAGGGTCATATGGTGGACTCATGCCTAGTTTTTGGAGGATTCTCCACACTGCTTTCCAGAGGGGCTGTACCAGTCTGCAGCTCCACCAACAGTGTGTTAGTGTCCCTATCTCTCCACAGCCCCTCCAGCATCTATTATTGTTTATTTTCTTCATTTTTGCCATTCTAACTGGCATAAGGTGATATCTTAATGTAGTTTTCTTTTGCATTTCTCTGATTACTAGAGATTTAGAGCACTTTCTCATGTATTCATTGGCTTGATCAATTGCCACATCTTAATTCAAGATACTTAATATCCTTCTGATTATATTTTTTTAAAGGGGAGGGAGTGAGCTAACTTTTTTCATCTGGTTTTTGTTTGTTTGTTGTTTGTTCCTTTGTTTGTGTATGTGGCACTGGGAATTGAATCCAGGACTTCGTGAATGCCAGGAAAGTGCTCTAGCACTGAGCCTCCTCTGCTGCACCCTAATTATACTTTTATAATGCCCAAGTATGTTGCTTTTCTAGACCACACTCACAGTCCCACCAGAAAAGTTAAATGAACCATTAATTTTAAAGCACTTATTTTCTTGGTGTTGAAGGCACATATAATTTGGGGGGTGTTATTGTTTGGATAAACATTCCCCAATAGCCCATGTTTTAAATGCTTGGTGAGCAGCCTATGGCACTGTTGGGAAGTGGTGGAACTTTCAACAGGTAGGGGCACTACGTGGAAGGAAGTTAGGTCACTTGGGCTGTGCCGTCAAAGGAGACATTGGGATCACAGTTATTTCCTCTTTCTTTTTGCTTCCTGGCTGCCATTAGGTGAGCAGCTTTGTCTGACAAAGCTCATCCTCCATGATACTCTGTCTCACCCCAGGCCCAAAGGCAAGAAGGCCAAATGACCATGGACTGAAACTTCTAAAACAGGGAGCCAAAATAATCTTTTTCTCCTTATAAAATTAATATAACAGTCACAGTAATGGAAAGCTAACTAACAGAGAAGTGAAAGAATAAAATTACATTCAATGCTTGAAGTTTTTTTTTTTTATTTCCCCCTTCAGCCCAAAGAAACTCCACTTAAAAGAATAGTGCTTTATGTCAACAGAAATCATAAAAATGATAAGTACGTTATTATGAATCTTACATCTCAGGAGAAAGTAAACAAATTTGGATGTTGGTGCCTATTTAGTTTCGCTTTTACTGTACAATGCTTTAAACCAACCCATAAAATGATCCCTTAATTATAGATATTTAAGGCACAGTTAACACAGCATCAAATGGATCCTAAGTTAAATCTTACTTCAACTAAAATACAGTGGGAGTTTTTGGAATGTCTTTATTGGTATATATTTATCAGAATCAAGTCTAAAGATGTTGCATCTAATGGTAAGATCCAAGTGGATTGTTTGTATTAAAACATTCAGAAAAAAATCTATATTCATATATTCCCCATAATTTCAGAACTAAAAGGAAACTTAAGAGTCACTCAAACTCTTTTTGTCTTAAAGAAATGAAAGCAAAAATTATGAAGCCAAAAGTTCAAGATCATAACTAGGAGCAGTTAGGGGCAGCCTGAATTTTCTCACTTTCCGTTGAGGTTTCTTTTCCTGTAGTCTTTGTATTTAAATCATAAAAGAAGATATTTAAATAACTCCAACCATCATTATATATCAAGAGAGATCTTAATGATGTTAATGCTCTTCTTTAAGGGATGGTAATAGTAATGTTTTCTACAGAAAAACAAAGAGCTGTTATATCACAAATGACTTGAAAAAGAAAGATGAGTTAATATATTAAATTGATTGTTTCTGACTATTTGATTAATTGGCATTGCCTTGCTTGGAGCTTATTCCAAGATTATCAAATTACTGTGACAAAGACAGAAGAAGGGAGGTTAGAGACTAAATGAAAACTCCAGTTGATAGTGTTTGTTTTACAGAGGGTTTGCCTTAGTTGTAGCAAAAAGAATTAAAATACAATGTTATCACTACACTATTGTATCATTATCGATGTACTACAGTAATATCACTATGCTATTATAACAGATACATATGTAATTATTGTCAATAAGATATCACATAGAAACCTGATTGCTATCAGTTTTTTGCTTGGTATTATAAAATTTTTAAAAATGAAGAATGAAGTTTTATTTAGTTAAAAGTACTTTTTAGACCTCTGGAAAATTGTAGCTACACTTGGAGAAAATTATTTTTATGAGAACTGGGTAGCAGTAAGCGGAGTGAATCACTATTTTATTGGCTCTTTGTAGAATCTTTAATTTCCTACATAATTTCCCTTGCCAAGTTTTCTCTTTGTACCTTAATGAAGCTGTTCTTTCCGATTGTCTTGATCACCACTTTAATCTTATATTTTAATCTGCTGTCATTCACTTGTTAATATAAAATCATAACCTTTTCTCATCTCTATTTTCTTATTCCTTTTATTAATGAAACATTTTTTAAACCATGAGCTAGAATGACTTCAAAACTTAAGTGGAAATACATTTTCTTTACCTTTTCAATGACTCTTCACACCATTACTTCCAGATATAAAGAATATACATTAGACACATGGTAAAATCAGAAAGAAATGCCCTCATGAAAGTAGAAAACTAAAATTATAGGTAAAAGAGGTAGGTTGATTAAACAAATCATACCTTATCAATGCACCTTAATTTATCTATAGTAGCCTAATCATAAACAAGGAGATCCAGTTCCTATAACACAGGATATTAGAAATTCTCTTAAGATATACTACATCAATGAAGATGATGATCAAATAGAAATTATTTGTCCAATGGCACAATAAAAATCTCACAGAAAATAAGAATTAAACTTCAGGATTTTATTTTTCAAACCCATGTTTTTCTTCAACTATTCCTGATTGATAGGCTTCTCTTAGCAAAAAAAAAAAAAAAAAGTTATAAGTCATCTATTGCTTGGGTGAAAATTTGGCTTGGTGCTTTTATTTTTGAAATTATATTTAAGTTTATATTTTTTGCCTATTTTAATACACTACAAAGCTTTCATTTTTGTCACTATGGTTTTTAGGTGAAAATGTCTCTCACTAAAAAAAGTCTTTAACAATTTTCACTATAGGAAGCAACATGCTTTCTTTTTTTTAACTTAACAAGGTCTTTTCAGAACAGACACTGGCAAAGATGAGCATTAAAATCTAGTGTTTATGGTTTCACAGTACCAGAAGCAAGGTGGCTCCCAGAGCTACACAAAATAGGATGGGTCCTGTGAGATCCGTCTCATTCATAATTCTGCCATCTGCTGGCATCATTGGGTTTAACACCGTCAATGTTTTCTGCCATATATGATCAAAATTGATTCCAAGTTCTGCAAGAAGGAAAAAAATATATAACATAAATATAGAAGAAAAAATGAATTACATTATTTTACTAAAGGTTAACTTCTCTGAATAATTTACATAGCACTTTAATCTGATCGTTCTATCTTCATACTTTAAAGTTCTATAATAACATTTAAAACACAAAATGAAAAGAGTTTTTCTTGCCCAAGTATATGAGCTAAAAGAAATATTTTACAGAAGAAAAAATTTCATTTAGGACCTCTACAATGAAATGAATTATCTAACATTGAAGAAAGAAATTGAAGAAGACCTGAGAAGATGGAAAAATGTTCCATGCTCTTGGTTAGGCAGAATTATTATAATTAAAATGGCTATTCTGCCAAAAGCACTATACAGATTCAATGCAATCCTCAACAAAGTACCAATGTCATTCTTTACAGATATAGAAAAAGCAATTCTCAAATTGATTTGAAACAACAAGAACCCCAGAATAGCCAAACACAGCTAAGCAAAAAAGACAAAGCAGGTGGTATTGCAATACCACATCTAAAACCATACTATAGAGCTGTAATAACAAAAGCAGCATGTTCCTCACAAATCTTTAAACATATGATCTTTGAGAAAGGGGGACAAAATATAACACGGAGGAAAAACAGCGTATTCAACAAATGGTGTTGGACAAACTGGACAGCCACTTGCAAAAAATTGAAATTAGATCTTTATCTCTCACATTGCACAAAATCAAACCAAAATGGACCAAGGAACTAGGAATTAAACCAGCTACCATACAACTGGTAGAAGAAAAATTAGGAGCAACATTCGCATTTAGGAGTAGGCAACAACTTTCTCAATAAGACACCCAAAGTGAAAGTATTAAAGTCAAGAATCAATGAGTAGGGCGCCATTAAATTAAAAAGTTTTTGCTCAGCCAAGGAATTGATCAAAACTGTCATGAAAGAACTCACCAAATGGTAGATATTCATGGCCTCTAAATCCTCTGAAAGGGGACTAATATTAAAAATTTACAAAGAACTCAAAACATTTAATATCAAAAACACAATCTAATCACTAAATGGGCCAAAGAACTAAACAGAAACTTCTCAACAGAGCAAGCCAATGATTACTTGGGAAAATGTTCTAAATCACTAGTAATCAGAGAAATGCAAATCAAAACAGGAAGATTTCTCCTCACTCCAGTCAAATTGGCAAAGATGAAGAATAAAAATAATAACAGAGCTGGAGAGGAAGGCAGATAGGAACACTACCACACTTTAGGTGGAACTGCAGACTGGTACACTCTGGAAAGCAGTGTGGAGACTCCTTAAAAAGTTAGGGTTGGGTCCACTTTATGAACCAGCTATCCCCTGGGTATTTTCTCAGATGAGTTAGAATTACCACACTACAGTGATGCAGCAAAATCTATATTCATAGCAGCTCAATTTACAATAGCTAAATTATGGAACCAACACAGATGCCCCTCACTGGATGAATGAATCCAAAACCTGTGAGATATATATATATATATATATATATATATATATATATATATATATATATATGCATACATACAATGGAATTCTACTCAGCTATTAGAAACAACAATATTGTGGCCTTTGAAGGTAATTGGATGGCAATGGAAGAAATTATGCTAAGTGAAATTAGCCAAATCCAGAGACTCAAGGGTCGAATGTTCTCCCTCATCTGTGGAGACTAGAACAAAATCCAAGCTTGGTGAAAGATTGTCAGACCCATGTATTAGACTCAGCAAAGGCATAGCAACACGTAGTCTAGGGGAACCACAGAAATGTAGGAGAGGCAGGGAGGAGGGCAGAAGGAGGGAAGATAGGGAGTGATCTAGGGAGATCATCAACAGGTAACATTCTCTTTACCCTGCCACCCCAGAAGCCAATTAATACTTATAAGATCACTTAATTTTGGAAAATTCACAATCTAAACATTTATATCGGTTGTAGGGAGAAATATCAGAAGAATCAATAGACTGGGTATGGGTAAAGTGGGGGTAACCTTAGTTAAGGAGCAAATGCGTATAATATTGTTACTTTATATGCATTTATGATTGTAAACTAGCATGCATATTTAATAAAAATGAAAAATATTTTTTAAAAAATTTTATCTAGGAAAAATGTTCCTGATTGATGCAGAAAAGATAATCTTAAAATCTAATCAAAAATTGGCAAATTGACATTACACAGTAAAAAATAAAACTGGAGCTAACAGACCGAAAATCTCTTATTTCCCCTTTAGATATTTCATTTCCCCATATATTTAATTGCTAACAATTCTGAAATATTTAGGGGGGTCTCTAGGGATTGTCCCAGGGTTGTTTAGCCACTGAGCCACATCCCCAGCCTTTTTTTTTTAAATTTTGAGACAGTGTCTCGCTAAGTTGCTGAGTCTGACTTTGAACTCTCAATCCTCCTGCCTCAGCCTGAGAAGCCTCTGATATTATAGTGGTGTACCACAATGCCCAGCAACATTTCTGAAATCTTGCCAAATCAACCGTGGCATAATTTTTCAAATAGCAGTACTATATAAACTCAACCCAGGTCTGAGATTTTTCTTCCACTCTGGCCAATGAAAAGAACAATTTCATTTCACATGAATGAAACTCCACAAAGGAAAATAGGGAGAGTTTGTTCTGCAAGGAAAGATAACCATGGTGTTTATATTTTCTAAAATCAATGCATTCTGTGTTTGGATCAATATATTTAAAGATTAAATTCTTAAGACAAGTTAATCTTTCCCCTTTATGAGTGATACTCTTAGAACCAATTACTCAAAATCAGTAGGATCAGCATCCATGAGTCCAGACTCATTTAGAAATATCTAACAAAATTTTTCTCCAGCACCTAGTTTCTTAGAAATTCTGACTGCTAGATTGCTGTCCTCTTATATTATTTTTGTAGAGAAAAATACGAATTCATTTGATATCTAATGAATATAGAATTAAATTTTGATATCACATCAGTTTCTTTTATCACCATTCCTGTAAACTAAGATCTATGTTGGGAAGGAAAAAAACATTAAAAGGGAAGCACATGGCTTGGGTGTTTAGGATACAACAATCAAACTATAATTTTAAAGTTTCAGTAAGGGTGAGATGGAGGCTGGAAAGAATCAAAGGTAAAGTACAGTAAGTACATGCATTTCACCTAAAACAAGCTACCATTTATTGATTGTTCAGTCCCCCCACCCCCACACGAGATTTGCATGCATTGGTTCTATAGACTTATTAGTCCTGTTGTTTTATTTGCATTTTTTGCATTAGATAGATGAGGGTTTGAGAGATTGAGCAACTTGTCAAAAGTCAGAAATAGAAAATCAGGCTTCCATATTCAACCATCTGACTTAAGAGCAATGCTTTTAACTATGAAGTGTGGAGTTGTGCTTGGGTCAATGTGCATCTAATCTTATAATACAGATATTGCATATACACACACAGATACATACATATATATATATATATATATATATTTATGTATATTTAATTGAATCTAGTTCTCCCTTGTGAAGAAGTATCTTCCCTAAGTCATTAGAATGTGGCATTCAGCTTTCCTTACTAGCATTCGACAATCTTCTTTGGTCAGATACTGAATATAGCTGAGTGGTTTGGGGTTTGGTTTAGATATTTTTTGTCTGTTTTGTTTTGTAGTGCTGGGGATTGAACCCAAGGCCTCATGCAATTTACCACTGAACTGTACCCCCAGTTCTCAGCTTTCTTTGTTTTTATTTTTTAATAGTGGCAAATAGCACCTAAATTCAGCACCAATCTAACATTCAATACACAGCATGCAAGATGGACTAATCCCTTGACTTGGAAGGGCCTTGCTTTAACAACCCAGAAATGTTCACAAGGTCAGCTAGCTACTAGTCTGAACTAGGGTAAGAAGGGTATTCTTATTCTTGTTTCGTGACCTGATACACATCTGCCATTTGAGAAATGAAAGAATTCAACTAGTTAAATTAATAGTGAACAAGTCATTTATGTTTCAGCTTCCATGTTTCCTCATTTTCCAATGGATTTATGAATTTCTTAATGAACATATACTTTGAAGAATATGAGCAATTTAACAAGCTTAAAATAAGTGTAGAATTCTAATGTAATTTTTAAAATAGCAGAAGCCTTTAAAAATTGAGAAATGATGTAGTACAATTTCATCTGTGACTTACGTCAGTTTCAAACATTTTTTTCAGTTTTGACATTTACGCTAACTGATTTTTCAAGATTTACCACAATAGCTTTTAATTCAAGATACCTTTTCCCCTTAAAAGCATAATTATTTCTTAAGAAACTCAGAGAAAAGATATTTTATGCAACACTATTACTGATTTCTACCCTTTATTTGATGGTATAAGTAACTTTTATACAGGGTTCAATATTGGCACATGAAATTGTGAATAAACATAGGCTCTACTAGTTTCAGAAGAAAAATATTTTATGTATTTATTGAAACAGGTCTCCAGATTTTGTTTTCAAAGTTATTACAAGATATGTGAATGAGATAAGTATCTATTAACCAGGGAAACCCTAATATAACATCCTACTATGCAAAATAAAAGAAAAAACCTCTGTGAAATTTGAATGCAAAATTTATTGTTTTGCTGTCATCTAGTGGTAGTAAAGTGTATAATGCTATAAAAATAAGTTCTTCAAACTGCTTCATTATTCCTTTGCATATCAATATCAGGCTTACTAAAAATACAACATACTAAATATCAGTTTTTACCCTGACAGTCTTGAATTGATTATTACTCTTAAAGATGCAAGAGTTAGCATATTGATTGTCATTATCGAAAAACAAAAGTTATCATTCATACTTAAAACCAAATGACTACAAAGCACTTGAGGAGTAAATCAGCACATTTTCAAATCAACATGTTTTTACGCACGGAATGTTCATGATTATAGCTTAATGGTTTTATAGGACATTTTAGTATGTGCTCAATAAAAACTATCAAATGTCCTTTATCCCCTCATCCTAGAAATCCTGCTTAGGGGTCTTTCATGTCTTTGGGCAGATAAAGCTTATAGCTTTCATAACCATCCAACCTGAAGAAAACATTAGATTAGAACTTAGATATTTCATATATTCAAAACGCAAAATTATTTTAGGTGCTCACCTATCTAATATGTTTATGGTAGGAATGATCACAAAGAGAACAAAAATGCAGAAATCCATTCAGAATGGGAAGGGAAATTTAAAATACTTTCTTTTCAAAGTTAAAGAGATATTAGCAGAGGATGTATAAGAGTATGATCTATAACAACAGAAATATTTCAGACAACAGACAAATTATTTTCAATAAATTTTGTAGGAGAAAATTGGTTAAGCATGAAAGAGAAAAATAATATAAAATCCTTATTTTACATGTTAAGCTAAAATAGCTCTCTAATCAAAAATCTAAATAAAAAGCAAAAGGATAATTTTAAAATTTGAGACTCTATAAGGAAATATGAACATTATATGGAACTACAGAAATATATTCTAAGCAAAAGATTAATTGGAAAGAAACTTTCCAAGAAAAATATCATAGATTTTAAAATATAAACATTAAAATTTCTATATTTCCCAAAGACCCATAAACAAATTAGATGACAAATACAAGTTAGGGAAAATGTTTAAAACACACATTCCAGGTAATAATTGATATCTTTACTATATAAATATCTCTTAAATAAAGGAAAACTTCAAAAAATACCTAGTAAATCTGACTAAATCCTTGTAAACTAGGAAGAAGTAAAAGCTATCAATGAACTAATTTTTAACTCAAAATTATTCTAAGAAACAAAAAAATGCAAAAACTTCCCTTTTCCTCTCTCGTTATCAATCAACAGGCATCACATATTCTCATGTGAGGGTCTAGATAAAATCCATTTCTGAGGTTAGGTTTACAGCATAGCTCTTGACCAGGCAGTCCAAGTTACAGATACATTCCAAGGACAGAATCTGTTCAGGTAAAGGAGTTTCAGTATGATACTCACCAATGCATTACTTATTACAAGGAACAACCTTTAAGGTATAAATTACTGCACTTTTATGTGACAGAATATTATGAAACCATTTAAATCATGTTTTCAAATACCTAATGACTGTAAGTAATTTATGTACAGAAATTCTCATGATAAATATAAGAGAAAAGAATATACAACTGGATATCCATAGACATGATACAACTTTCATTTTTAAATACTTGAATGTAAACATATGCATTGAAAACAGCATTTCATTTTTAAGAATGTATGTACTGGGGCTGGAGCAGTGGCTCAGCGGTTACGGCATTTGCCTGTCATGCGTGAGTACCTGGGTTCAAACCCCAGCACCACATACACAAAGAACTGTTGGAGCAGTAAGGAACACATGAAAAAGTAAATAAAATTTATTCTGTCTCTCTCTCTCTCATTCACTGTCCCTCTCTTTTAAAAAAAGCATGTATGTACCTACATATATAAAACACATTCATAGGAAAATAGCACCAAGGCAGGATGGAAGTATATCAAGTTGCTGATGGTAGTCATGTTTTAGAGATGTAATATGCAGAGATTTTCATATTTTCATTCATGCTTTTCTATGTTTTCCAAATTATATACTGAAGACAATTAGACAGTTGATAGTTTTTTTAAAAAAGCAAAGATGTTGGTGGACTCCAGGAAGAATTTAATAAGAATCGATTATAACATTTAGGTGTTTACTAATTGCAGAGACAAAAAAGAATGAACTGGTAAAATACAATTGAAGTGAAAACTCATTTGGCTTTTAAAGAATCAACAAATCTATCATATAATTTTCTGTATCTTTTTGAATGGTTTAAATTATTCACTTTATTTTATCAATTTTAGGCAGAGAAAGAATAATTTGTTAACTCCAGGTAGCCAATTGTGTTCATATGAGACAAAGATCTTTGATGTGAAATATTGGAAAATTTAATCTAGTCCTTTCACAAATAAAGAACTAGTACATATAAAGGACTTGGAGAAGTTAATCAGTAAATATACCTGCTTAGTTCTCAAATTTAAATCCACTTCAATTTTAGGTTTGTAGCACTTACGTTTCTAGTATCACACTGACATTTTCTAAGAGCAAAACAGCAGATACAGCATGACTGAAAATATGGAAAATAAAAAAGAATGAATAGAACATCTCTCAAATCCCCTGGGGACCCTCAGCTTCAAACATTCAGGGTTTCCTTCCCAGAAGCAGCACCGTTTTCTAGAATCATCTTCTTCTCCACTTAGCCACGCCAAGCTAAGGTGAGAGGGTTCACGGAAGTCAACAAATATTAGTTTGCGAAACTATCACACTTGATCCGGGGCGAATAATGCAGAAAATAAAATACACTATAAAATGCCATATTAACTATGTCAGGAAGGGTGATTGCTTTGATATTAGTGCTTTGTCGAAAGATGTCTTTGCTGTTGTATATACATGGCCAGAGATTCAAAATTTAAGAAATCATGAAGAAACATTTAATAACTTCAGCAATATCAAAGCACTAGCTCAATTCCAGGTCCAAATTTCATCCCACAAGCATGTAACAAAGTTTCAAAGGTTTACCCGCCTTGGTTTGGCAGCCTCTTGTTATGTGGGAAACAATTATACATAAACACTGTAAGCAGCATGCTGATAGCACACATTAAGTGCTGATTATTGCTACTATTCTTTGAGCTGTACACACATTAATAACACTTCCTTAACTTATCTTCTAGCAAAGGAGGCTCTTCATCAAAACTGTCAACGTAAGGAGATTGTGAATAATAATCCAAGTTAGATGCTGGTTGAAAAATCTGTCCTGAATAACCTGATGGCACAAACATCTCTGGAGGAACAAGAGGGGCAGGCTCAGACTGTTTATTGTCTTCTTGTCTAGAAAAAGAAGAGTACTGATAATTATACATGTTATAAAGGGATATCATGACAAATCAAGAGAAGAAATATATAAATTTTTCTTTTAATAAACTCACTTAGGTTTTATGAATATTTATCCTTAACAAAAGAAAGCTACTTGAAATACAACTCCAATTTTTAAAATCCCACAAAATAATTAACTGGACATAAAAAGACTTATACAAGAATGAGCCATACCAACCAATATTAATTGAGCACATACAATGTGCTGAGCATTGGCCCTCATATTTTCTCAATTAAAACTCCTTACCGGGGCCTGGAACAGCGGCTCAGCAGTTGCAAAGTCTGCCTGGCATGCACGAGGAGGTGAGTTCAAACTCCAGCACTACATGCATAATGAAGTGTCAGAACAACAAAAACCACAAGAAAAACTAAATAAAATTGATTCTCTTACTCTCTCTCACTCTCTCACTGTCCCTCTCTCTCTAAAAAAAACTGCTTATAGTTACAACTTAATTTTTAATCCCATCCTACAGGAAAAGAAATAGAAGCTTGTGTAGACAAAACAACTCTCCCAGCATCATGCCAAAGAAGGTGCTGGACTTCATGAAGCTTTCTGGGCCCTGCCCTGACAAATCTGTAGAAATAAAAAGTGAAAATCCCAATTTTAATAGTATAGTCTATTCAAAGAAAAAATAAATACATAAACTAGCTGCTATCCATAAAGAAAATAACTCAAAAAACTTAATATCAAAGCACAAACAATCCAATCAATAAGTGGGCCAGATTGCTAAACAGAAACTTCTCAACAGAGGAAATCGAGCAAGCCAATGACTACATGAGGAAGTGTTCTAAATCACTAATAATCAGACAAATGCAAATCAAAACTACATTAAGTTTCACCTCCCTCCAGTCAGATTGGCAAAGATGAAGAATACAATCCGTAACAGATGCTGCAGGGGTTAAAGGGAAATAGGGACACTAGCACACTGTTGGTGGAACTGCATACTGGTACAGCTGCTCTGGAAAGCAGTGTGGAGACTCCTCAGAAAATTAGAGATGGATCAACTCTACTACCCAGTATCCCTCTTCTGGGTATTTTCCCAGAGGAGTCAGAATCATCAGCATATTACAGTGACAGAGCAAAATCAATGTTCATAGCAGCTCAATTTATAATAGCTAAATTATGGAAACAACCCAGATGCCCCTCACTGGATGAATGGATCCTAAAGCTCTGATACACACACACACACACACACACACACACACACACACAAAATGGAGTTCTACTCAGCTATTAGGAACAACGATATTACAGTTTTTGAAGGTAAATGGATGGAAATGGAAGAAATTATGCTGAGCAAAGTTAGTCAAACCCAGAGACTCAAGGGTCAAATATTTTCCCCCACTTGTGGAGGCTAGAGCAAAACCCAGACTTGGGTGAAAGATAAAGCTCATGAGCTGGACTCAAGAGAGTGGAAGCAACACATATTTTAGGGGAACCATAGATACATAGGGGAGATGGGGGAAGGAAGAGGCACAAGGGAGGAGGGAGGGAGTAGGCAGGATGGAGGGGACACGTAGAGAGAGTAGGGAAGGATCTTGGGGGAAATCAACAATGTAGCTTACTCTTTATTCCCCAAGAAGCCAAGTAATATTTATGCAATCATTAAAACAAAACAAAACAAAACTGGAAAAGTAAAATAAAGTATTTATAATCAAAGGGAAAAAGTAGAAGAATAGGATGGGATGGGAGGATGGGAGGGAGAAGGATGTTGGACAAATTATGTTGTTATATTGCATGCATGTGTGAATATGTAACAATAAATCCCATCAATATGTACAACTATGATGCACCAATAAAAAAACGTGGGGATAGATACACTTTCTGGTCAATTCCAATTATTACAGATCAAATTATCTTTGAGTACCTAACTTAATGTATTTTGTAGCTTGCTTTAGTTTGTTTTGATATGCATAATTTAGTTTTGCTAGGACATCATGTATCAATATATTCTTGACCATGATTTTTATTTTGTTTTTGGTTTTGTTTCACCATCTACGTGAGGAGGTAGGAAAATATTGACCTTTGTAAGTAATGTCTTGGTAGAGCTAGAGAAAGAAAGGAAAAATTAAGAGTGTGTAAGGTTACTTGTGCATTTTGTATAACTTTTTCTTAAAGGGAAAGAAATATAAAACATTTCCTATTAGCATGTTTAAGTGTTTTCACCTAAGGCCCTTAGCCTATGCTAAAGATGAGGTCCCAAATTCTGAACCTTGTAACCCCCTGTGATCTGTTTGTGCTAAAATATTTTAAAATGGCTTTTGACTATTTTGTAACATTAATCTTAATATGAAGTCTAAGAATAACATACTCAGCCTTTTTATGTGCATAAACTTGACCAATAAAATGACCTATTTTAGCAAATACCTCCTTAAAGATGGGGAGATGCACACTTCATCATTCACTAATTCAACTATAACTCATTCAGGGCAAGGAACTGGCATAGTATCTTTTGAATCTCCCACAGTATATGCTGATTAATGTAATAATTTACATTTAGTTAGGTGGTTTATTCCTAATCCCTCCCCTCAGCAGAGTAGGTAAACTATCAAAAGTACCAGTATATTATCAATAATAATCTGTGTGACTTTTTGGTTGGTAAAATTACCCCAGTGAGTATTTTTTAATGTATGCCTTTTTAGAAAAATAAAAAAGGGATAAATAAAGATTACCGAATGGTTAGTGTCTAAATAAGATTTTCATTGACACACTTACCTGATCTCACCATGAATCATGCTCAGGCATTGCTAACTAGGTTAGTGGAAAGGTATCTTTCACAATTATTATCTGTATAATGACCTCTGTGAATGAAGGGATTCAACATGCTAGCTACTCTGACCTGAATCTCCCCAGTAGGGGATAACACATTTTCACCCAATAAGAGATACACATATGCCCATGACCAGTCAAATCCTGTCTCTGTATACTCCTTTTTCCTCTATCCCTCTTTGCACCCTCATCCAGAAAAATTTCCCCAACATAATTTTAATATTATGCCACATTATCATAAGGAAAATAGAGATCTTATTAAAATTACACCACCACATGTATAAGAGAGCAATTTTTTTTTAAATTTGAGAATTCAAAATGATTTATTTGGAAAAAATTATCAAGCTCACTTTTCATGACTATAAAAATTAAAACTTTCTTTTTTTGTTTTACAAACAATATGGTACATGTTGACTACATTTAACATTATATCTTAATGAACAAACCCAGGTGATACTCCAATAATCACATCAATAGTCTATAAGCCCACACAAAATGCTCTGTAAATAACTCCAGTTCTCATGCTATAGACATGGTCACTGAAAATGTTATAATTTTAACCACATACTCTGAATCTACGCTTGGTCCTACATCTTCTGGTATCGATTTTACTAGATGGGGTTAATTCAGAAGGCTGCAAGGAGTTATTTTATATACTTAGTGGTATCTTTCAAGCTTGCTATATCCTTTCACAAAAATAAAAATCAGAGAGAATACAACAGGCCCCTCTGTGTGCTCTATTAAGCTTCCAGTGCTGAATGATTAACCTATTAGAGGCATTTTCATAAGTCAGATTACTACACTCAATATTTAGGATGTTAAAGGTACATCATATCTGTACCCCACATAGCAATGATAATTTTGTAGAGTGCACCAAAACATGTTTTCCTTTTGATTATACAGCATTGTTATTAGTGCTGTATAAAGGCAAACAGTGAAATTGTGATGATTTCTAAGTCAGCACATTATTCTAGAAGACAAATTTCAACTGAATTAGATCAAAAGAACTGGACTAGGGATGGAAGGATTTAAACATTACCATTGTTAGTAAACACTGCCTCTTCTGAAAATGCTATTTCCAGTAACTGTGAGGTGACTATAAACCTCTTTTAGAATAATCAGCAACATTCTTGGTCAATTTTTTTTTTCCTGTCTAAGGCTGTGGAGTTGCATTTCTGCCTTTAATCATCATCCAGTCCTAGGACTTTTCCTGACCCAAGCAGTGTGGTCAGCAAACACCAATTCTGGAGTCAAGATTCCCTGCAACTGAATCCTCATTTCATAATCTTAGGAAATCACTTAACATTCTCTGCCTCAGTTTCCTCATCTGTAAAATGAAGATAGTTAACAGAAGTCACATCATTGTTGTGGATTAAGTTAACTAGAATAAGTAAAGGACTTAGAATAATGTTGAGTACATGAGAAGTGAGGAATAAGCATGAGTTAAGCATTTGCAAGCCCTTTTCTTCCTAAGATTTATGTGTGATGAAGTTCAGACAACTCCCTTGCACCCAGGAATAGCATGTATCTGTGACAGTGTCTCTCAGTCTGTTCCTTCCTCAATGGAAATCAACATTAGCAGGGAACTGAGAGTTTGGGTCCCTTCTATGCTAAACACCGTTAGCTTTTTCAAATTTTGGTTTCCCTGGAACACCAGAAATAATGTCCACGATATTCCACCTATCCTGGGTTTCCTATCAGGAGAACCTCTGCTATACCTGTGCCAGGATTTCTGTCTCTGAGCCATAAAGCAATCACCAAGTTTTCATAATTCCCCACTTTGCCACTCATATTCTCAGATTATAAAACTGCTACTATCCTTGAAAGGTTTGTGTTTACTTGAATACTTATGTATTTAGGTGGGCACAATTGGAACTTTTCTTTACCTGTTCCTGAGACAGTAGGACTTAAAATGTGTCCTCTAATGAAAATATAAAAATAAATTATCCTGAAAAAACTCAGTTGTAGCAATTGCTGTGTTTAGAAACATGCTTGCTGTGTACTGTCAGTTTTCTGTGCCCCATCACATAATCATTAGCCACCCTTCATTAGAGGTTTTATTTTTACACAACTATGGTTTGGACTATAGGCAGGACATCATAGCAGAAGCGTGCTGCTTACCTCATGGATGCCGGGAAGCAGAGAAAGAGAAGGGGGAAGAAGTTCACAGGAAAGATGAAACCTTCCAGGGCATATCCCCAGTGACCCACCCACACCTTACTTGCCTACAGTTACAGTCACCACTCACAGTCCAATTGTTTCACCTTTGAACATTTCTGCATTAACACAGGAGCTTTTGGGGCATACCTTATATCAAAACCATTACAGCATCTGAAGCAAGCTCAGCCATTGTCCTGATGCAGTATAATCATGAGCTGGGCCCTCATGTGGTTATATTAATTTCCCTCTCTTTGTCATCTTGACTTCTGGGAAATGTTGACATGAATAATCAAATGGGGAAATTTTTTGAGTCAGGTAGGGTGATCCATGAGTTCTTGCTTAAGGAAAAAACTTTGTTTTACTCTTGTTGGACTTTCTAGTTTATTTTATTCTGAAAATCTAGATGGTAGTTAATGCTCAAGCTACTCTCTGCTGCAAGTACATTTCTGTTGTTTCTTTCCCTTCCAAAGTGTAAGTTATAAAAGATAGCCTGATAGAGGGAATAGGACAGGGATCTGAATGAGATAAAATTACAGATACTTAATTTTCCAGTTATAAACATATCCTAATATTTTTCCCTATCCTTAGGGCATGGTTCAGCAAGAGTAGGTAGGAAGAAGCTTGTGAAAGCAGTCTTTGTTTGCCTGTGTAGACAGGTGGGATCAGTTAGTGAATACAGTGTGCAAATTTCCAAAGCAATGTATAACAGATCTCCTTCCCAATGCCTCTTATATTTATTCTGTTGTTTCCTCTTTCTCTTTCTATCTGGAGCTTTCAAGGTAATTTTTATTGTTTGCTGAAAAGGCCAATAACACCTGGAGCAGTGGCTCGGTGGTTATGGTGCTTGCCTGGCATGGGTGAGAATGCGAGCTCAAACCTCAGCATCATGTTGTAGCAACAAAAGCCACACGAAAAACTAAAACAAAATAGTTTCTCTCTTTCTCTCTAACTGTCCCTCTTTCTATCTAAAAAAAATGACTTTTAAGAACTAAAATGCTTGAACATTTATTGTGAGGTTATTTAGCCCGGACTTGTTGGATTGGTACGGCCACCACACATCCCAGTTTGCCTAAGATGGTCAAGTTTATTACTAGTATCACAGCACACATTATTATTAACAGCATCCATTTTAAGTTAAAATATTTTTATTCTACAAGAAATCATATGTTTATCATCAAACAACATTAGACTTAAATCCTAACTCCATTTCTTATTTACTGACCTTGAGAAAATTTCTTACTTTCTTCCTGTGGCTAGTTTCTCATAGGCAAACTGAGTATAATAGTAGTACCTATCTTACAAGGTTATTTGAAGATTAAGTGAATTACTCTTCAAAACTCATAATTGTCCCTAACACATATAAAATGCCCAGTAAATATTAGTATTATGAATGCTAATGGTTCTGACTCCTTCTAGTCCACTAAACTGGACCCACAAAACAACACGCAGAAAAGCAACCATATAATTAAATACAGTAAGTTTAAGTGAATTAAGTCAACAAAGGATCACTTTTTAAATTGCACTTATGTAGCAATTAAATGGTGGCTTTCCTTAAATGCACACTTTCCTGTATCATCACAATTGTTTTTATGACAATTCCACAAAGTTGGTATGATGAATGTCCTTATGTCTCAGATGAAGATGGAGTTTTCCCAATGTCATAGAGACAACCCATGATAGATCCAGAACTTAAACCAAATGCTCCTCACTGTAAATACATTATTTTGCCACTAGGAAAGGCAAATACTAAATTCTTAATCATTTTGTTTTACTTTAACCCATGTTGTTTTTTTATCTCAAATAATGAATACATTTTGAAATTTGTTCATAATGATTCCATCATAGCACTTTTCATACTACCTGTATATTACAAATACATATCTAATTGCTCAATTCCCTAAAATAAAGTCTCAAGTTTTTCAAGGGAAAAAGACTATGGATTGCATTACAAACCTCATATCTTTGGATTTGTAATGTTCTTAATATCTAACACAAAGTAAACAATCAATAAATGTTCATTAAATTAGATGAAATCTGTTTTGCAAATAGTGTCCTGAAAAAGATCAGGTGAAAGGAAAACGCTTCCTACTTTCCTAGTGCTTATATTCAGGCTCCCTCTTAACTGCTAGTTTGAAAAAAGAAGAGAATGCAATGACTTGGCATGGACTCTCAAGTGAAAAGGGGCATTGACAGAACATTGGATTAATTTCTCTGCCCTGTCCTGTCGTTTCACCTTGGATACTTTACTGAGATACAGTGAGGAGAACCTTTTCTTCTCCCAAAGAAATGTCCCTACATGAAATCACTTGCTATAATGTTAACAATTCTCAAAATGGATGTATATTTGCTCCATATAAAATACTTACTCTCTGGATCCATAAAGATGGCCATAGGCATTAGAATCTTTACAGCTTGACTCCTGACTATCAATGGTATAATTAGATTGGTAAAAGTCACTGTCAAATTGTCCCAGGTTTGACATCCTAAAAAAGAAATAATGTTTATTTCATTTTTTATTTCATCCCACTAAGTTCATGAATCAGTATATTTTTCAGACAGTTACAAAGATTAATTGACAATATAATTTTCGCTGAATTCCTATCACAAGATATTCTTTGGAAGAGTAAATTAAGTATTGTGGGAAGCGTTATGGAAATGTGTGCTAGAAAGTCATTTACAAAATTTGTTATTTTTTAATTAATTTTTCTGAAGTTTTCTTATCCTCAGATTGTGACTTTTAATGACTTTAATTGGCTTAAAAGATCTACCATTGTTCCCCAAATATCTTATTCTTAGTAGTTTAAGAGAAAAAGCTTAAAATTTAGTACACATCTGGTGTTCCGTTAAGCAGTGTCAGTACTCAACACACACACACACACACACACACACACACACACAGGTCCAAAGGTAAATAGGTGAAAATAATAATATTGAGTTTGATTTTCCTATAGATTTCAAGTTTGCTAGCAGCCTCTCTGCACTCCAAAATTTAAAAACAAACTAAAATACTCTACAAAGCTATTTCCTAGTTTTGCTTGGAAATTTCTAATAAGTGTTAGGAATATTTTTCTTCTTTTACCCAAGATGTTGCACCTGGGCTTCTGGCTGAGACAAAGGGAGAGAGGCACAATACTGCTAAGGGAACAGATTTTTTTTTCTATATACTGTCTACATTGTTTCTCCTCACTTCTGATAAGAATGCATGGTCTTGACTTAGACCTCAGGGACAGGAACACCAGATAGAAGAAGATAAAATTGAGGAGAAAGTGGAAAAGAAGCTATTAGAAAGGTAATAGTGACTCTGGACAAAAATTACAGAATAGAGACTTTTTAACTGAACAGTTATGATTATTCAACTCAACATTATAAACTTTAGTTATCTTTAATAACCTTTTCATTTTAAATAAGTAAATTTAGAAACCACTAGGAGTTCTCCAGGAAATTATAATCATTTATGGAATACTACCTATATTCAAATGAAAATGCATAAGCAGCATTCACTGTAAGAGCTTCATCAATCATAAAAATCCAAGTACCAATTGTCAAATATATCAAATTTTTCAGTTCAGTAAAATTAAAGAAAGCTTTCCTAAAATTAGATGCATCAATTCATATATATGATTTAATAAATCAAGTTTTTTCATTATGGATATGTACAAAAGTAGCTATGAATTATATAAACTAAAATCAGGACTTAATAATAAATGTTTAATATAATATACAGAACATAAAAATTAATAGCACAACTATATCAATCCATAAAAACATGTTTTTTATAAAGCATGGAAAGTAATTTCACTGGAGAATACACTGAATTTTCATAACATGCAAATCTTTATGTAATAGGACTAGTGGCATTGGAGACCTTACATAACCCAGCTTCATGTTGTATTTAAATACAAAGTTTTATAAAAGGATCAGCTGTATCAGACACATACCTCTATTTTGTATCTGATGTCTGTATTTTATGTGGAAAGTTCCTCCAACAAGTGTAGCTTTGCTTGGTAAATTTAAAGGAAATCAGTTGGTGAAAAGACGACAAGCAGGCTATATATATATATATGTTTCTAAATTTGTACTCTGACACTGAACAGATGCTACAGCCAAAAAAAAAAAAAAAAAAAAAAAAAAAAAAAAAAAAAAAAAAAAAAAAAAAAAAAAAAAAAAAAAAAAAAAAGCCTGCCAATGGCCAAATACAGACAGCATGATGACACTTTTTATGGTTTACAAACACAGTGAACAGCACGCAGACATAAATTTGATAAAGTGGAACAGTAGACTTAGTTTCCTAGTGTGAGGTGAAGTTCTTTCTTTGAGACAAGCAGTGGAAAGCAAGAGGTTCAATGTTCCTTTTACTTCTGTGATTTCCAACCTAGATAAGATTCTCTAAAAATATGCAATGCACTTGATCTTAGCCAAAAGGCCGAGAAGCGATTAAAATTATGCAATGCAAAAACCAATATATGGCACATGACTTGGCACTAAAATGAAAAATGGGGAGGATTGTCAATTTTATCCAGATCTGAAATGCTCAGTTTATGTGAACAAAATTTCAGAGGACTGCTTATAATCTGATGTTTTGGTTTTTCTCTGCTTCTTACTGAAATGCCCAGAACTAGGAACCCCCAAAGACCACCAAGGAGCCGACTCCGATGCAAGGACAAGAGGGTCTTTATTAGCAAGCTCCAGCTTGGGCTCACAGCATTTACCGGCGCAGCCGACCTAGCCTAAAGACCAGAGCTGCGCAGGGGTTGGGTTTTTAAAGGGAAGGGCAGGGGAATTCAGGGAGATTCCAGCACAGCAGTGTTTGATTGGACAACATTCAAATAAGTGTTCTTGTCTTAGATACCTGTTGCCTGCTGATTGGTGGTTGCCTAGAAACATGCTATTATGGGATAGGGTTATCTCCAGCAAGCTAAAACTTAGTGGCAGGGAAAAGGAAACTTCAGCCTGTCTGTTTTTCTGCACCCTTTTCTTTGTGATCTCTAACAGGTGAGTCAATCATGGCTACGTAGGGGTCATCTCTATGGTGTCTGTGGGTCTGTGTTGACTTTGGAGCATCATAAGCTGCACGGTGCTAACTCGGTTTTTCACAAAGGTGACCAATTTGTTTAGAATACAGGGGCTGAGGGTGAAAATTAGTATTAGAATGATAATTGGTCCTAACAAGGTGGATATTAAAGTGGTCAGCCAGGGAGACCATGAGAATCGGCCTTCATACCAGGATTCATTTGCGGTGTGAGCTATTTCCCTCTTTTGCAACCGCCCGGCGAAGGTGTGTCAGGCTGTCTCGGATTACACCTGACTGCTTGGCACAAAAACAGCATTTTTTTCCCCAAAGCAACA
>PVKS010014020.1:11879-49490 GCA_004027875.1 Aplodontia rufa | reverse complement strand
GGGTGATGGGGGGTGATTCCAGTTTAAGAACAAATGCAAATCATATTGTTACCTCTATGCATTTATGATTGTACAATAACTCCACTCCTTAATTAAAAAAATATGAATAGGCAACTTCAAATTGACTACAAGTTAAAAATCTTGTCAAATTGACTTGAAATGGATGAAAATGAAGCTATATTAACAAGGAATAGGAATAATAGGATTATACACATTGCTGAAGTTTGGATGTGGTTTGAGCTCCAAAAGTTCTTGTGCTCAGGATTCAGTCCTGAGTGTGGTGATAATGACATGATGGAGCCTTTAGGACATGAGGCCTACTAATCTTCCACTTCCACCTTATAGATGAGTTAATGTTAGTGTTGAAAAGCCCATAGTCTCACAGTGAATTCATTCTTGCAACTAAGTGGGCTGTTCTAAAGTATGGCCACCTGATGTGTTCGGTCTCTACTGGATAAGACCAGTGTCATTTCAGCTTCTCCACCTCATTGTGATGCATTCAAAATGTCTTTTGCCTGAACAATTATTCAAAGATATCTGGGCCTTCCTGCTATAAGAATCAGAAGTCAAATAAACGTCTTTGCTTATAAAATATTGAGCCTCAGATTTTTTGTTACGGAATACAAAAGAGACTAAAATAAACATATACACAAACATGAAAATATGTATATTATAGTCACTGAAGATAAAATAATATATAGTATACTTCACTCTAATTTCTTCTTTTCTTGCTATTTTTTAAAGACAAAGTCTCATATCAGCTCCATCAACACAAGGATCAGCCTTCCATCTCTTTAATTTCTTTTCCGCAATCCTTCTGTCAGGCAAACATGTATTTTTACTTTGACAAGGATGGTGCCACTTCCTTTCTGTTCTGCTTTGATATTTATGTCTTCCATATTCTGTCTACAAATTGGTTTCTCTGTGGAAAATTAATGAACAGCTATTTCCATTATTATTTCTTCAATTGATGGAATCAAAATATTATACTAATGGCCACAAATAAAACCAAAATAAAAATCACTGAAAATGGGGAATGGAAGTGCAGCATTGCAAATAAACTAGATGCTAATCATTTCTAATACAATTAATATTTTTATGACATTGAAAAAGCAAGATATGGGTTTGAGCATAAAAAGAAAACTGAAAGTAATAATTACTCTTAGTGCTTGGTGTTATGAAGTAGGACTGAGAATAAAGAATAGGTCAAATGTTCACTGCTTTTCCTGATAAGGTTGTTGATATGATTTTGCATGTTGCCAGTTGCATGAATTTTTTCCTGCATAAAATAATTGATGATATCTTAGATAAGATGATGAAGAGGAAACTTCATAGAAGGTTGCATTTGTATCCCCAATATTTCAACTTCCTTTTCTTCTCCATTACTCATGTAGCTTTGGTGCTGATGGCAATGGATGCATTCTGTCTCTGAACTTGAATGACTTTAGTTTGAATGAAGGCAACAAATATATTCCTTTAACTATTTTTACATTAAGGGAAGAAAAATGGCCCAAATGAACATGGCAGCTAAGGAAACCAGATAATCTATCACTCTAAATCTAAATTTAATTTACCCTAATTTTTTTTCCTTTAATCTAATATAAAAAGTGTGTAGTTACTCCAGTGCCACACATATAATGGGAAGTCTAAAAAGGGGTGTCAGCAGGCAAAATCTCAGCTCAATTCAATCTATATAAATTTTATGGAAACATGGATATGTGAGCATATTATTAGAATCTACAGGGGTCCTTGGAAGAAGCCATGATAATGAGACCTCTTGAAGGGCTTTTTTCCCTATTTTTATCTTTTATTGGTACATTCCAATAATGTACCAATTACCAATTACATTGTGACCTATTCATAAATGTGCATAACATAATTTTATTAATTTATTTCCTTAATACCTCTCCTTCCTCCTCTCCCTGATCCACTTACTCTACTGTTCTCCCTTGTATTTTCATGAGGTTTCTTTTCTTTCACTATTTTTTTCTGTATAGTTTCCACAGATGAGAGAAAACACAGAAAACTTTACTTCCTTAATCTTTTTTGACTTAGCATGATGTTCTCCATTTCCATCCATTTTCCTTCAAATGATGCAATTTTGTTCTTTACTGTTGAATAAAACTTATTTGTGTATATATACATTTTCTTTACCCATTCTTCTGTTGACAAACACCTGGACTATTTCTATGAGTTAGCTATTGTGAATCGTGATGCTGTAATCATGAGTATGCAAATATCACTAATATGCTGACTGCAGTTCTTTGAATGAACACCGAGGAGTGGGATAGCTAGGTCATATGGTGAATTCATTCATAGTTTTTTCTTTTCTTTTCTTTTTTATTTTTTAAGAGAGAAAGGGTCAGGGGAGGAGGAGGAGGAGGAATAGAGCAGGAAGAGGAGGAGGAAGAGAGAGCAAGAGAGAAAAAGAATTAATTTTATTTTTTTTAATCTGGACTTTATTTCTCCGACACTTAGTTGTGTATGTCATGCTGAGTTTTGAACCCTAGCCCTCCGCATGCCAGACAAGTGCTCCAACCTCTGAGCCATTGCTCCAGCCCATCATTCCTAGTCTTTTGAACAGCCTCTATACTGATTTCATAATGGTTGCAATATCTACAATCCATCAACAGATTATAAGTGCTCCTTTTTCTCCACACCCTCATCAGCATTTATTCTTACTTATATTCTTGAACATTTCCATTCTAACAAAAGTGAGATAAAATCTTAGTAAAGGTTTTGATTCACAATTCCTTGATTGCAAAAGATCCTGAACATTTTTTAAAATAAATTACCTGTCACTTGAATTTATCCTTTTGAGATGTAACTAGTTTATTTGCCCATTTATTGATTGGATCATTTGATTTTTTTGTATGTGTGTTAAGTTTTTTGGAATTATGTTGATATTCTGAACATAGCTGGCAAAGATTGTCTGCCATTCCATAAGCTCGCTCTGCACTGGGTTTATTTTGCAGGAGATTTTTAATTTGATCGCATCCCATGAATTATTGTTGGTATTATATCCTGAGCTTTAAGAGTTCTATTGAAGAAGTTATTGCCTGTGCTTATATGTTTAAGTGTTATTCTTATAATTTCTTCTAACAGTTGTAAAGTTGATGGTCTAAATCCTAGAGACCCCATGAAGTTTTAATATCATTTGCTACTCAATGTCTCAACTTGTGGAGACCAATGACAAGAATTTGTGCTTGAGGAAGGAAATAAACACACACAGAGGTAACACCAAGATTCAGTTTTTTAACTCTATGAAAAGAGAAATCAACCTTTTGAAGAATGCCTGGTCTTGCCCAATAAGTAGTCAACATGCAATTCAATATCTTTTCTCTGTTATATGTTCAGATATATTACCACTTGTGGTTCATTGTTTTCATTTGGTTTTTGTTTTTCTAATATTGAGTTGTGTATCTAATGATGAGCTTCTAACCCAGGACTTTGCACAGGCCAGGTAAGTAGGCACTATGAATTACGGCTCCAGCCCCATGTGGTGTTTATGTTTTTATTTTAGCTTTCAAATATAAATTATAATTGCTTCAAACACTTTTGTGTCAGTCTCTTTTGTACTACTACAATAGCATGCCTGAGATTGGGTAATTTATAAAAAAGATATGTACCGGATCGTAGTTCTTGAATCTGGGAAGTCCAAGATGAAGGTGACACTGGCAGGTTTGGTGTCTCCTAAAGTTTTAGTCTCTGCTTCCAAGCTGGTGCTTGAACGCAGCACCCTTCAATAGGGAGGATGCTATTCCTCGTAAGACAGGTGAACAAAAAAACAAAGAGAGGGCAAGAAAAGAAAATACTCACCCATTTATAACAGCACCAATCCCACTAATTAAAATGGAGCCTTCATGGCTTTATCACCTCTCAGGTGTCCCATGAATTAATGTTGCAATGGGAATTTACTTTCAATATGGACTTTGGAGAGGAAAACATCCAAACCACAGTAATGCTTCACTTCCATTCTCACTTAACTTCAGTCAATTTGAATTTCATGTATCAAACACAGAATCACTTCAACCTATTAGGACCTTTCCCCCTATTATGGTTGAGGTATGAGGTATCCCCCAAAAGCTCACCTGTGAAAGACAATGCAAGAAGGTTTAGAGGTGAAGTGATTGGGTTATGAGTACCTTAACCTAATCAATGTGTTGATCTCCTCATAGACATTAACTGACTAGTGACTGTAGATAGGTAGGGGATACCTGGCGGAGGTGGGTGATTGGGTATGCCTTTGAAGTTTATATTTTGTATCTGAAGAGTGGAGCTTTCTCTCCATGCTTCCTGATTGTCACATTCTGAGCTGTTTTCCTCTGCCAACCCTTCTGCCATGATGTTCACTCTCACCTGGAGCCCCAAGGTATACAGTCGGCTGTCTATGGACCTCTGAAACAATGAGCTCCCCAGTAACCTTTTCCTCCTCAAAATTGTTCTTTTCAGGTTTTTTGGTTACAGCAGTGACAAAAAAATGACTAAAACACCATACAAAATTTTAGCTTAAAAGATATCTCAGCACAGACTTTCCATCTGTGCTGTAGAAAAGGGAAGAAAGAAATGCATTATGGGTGTCACGATGGTGGTGAAATGTAATCTTTATACAAATAAAAGTCCGAACTGGTAGAGATCCAACTGACTTCCACCAGAGACGTTCAATGCTTATTTGCTGTTCCAACTGGAATTTAAGAGACAAAAATTGTGACTTAAATTTTTCTGTATATTGATAGCACATAATTTGTTGCACAATTACTTTAAGAAATTTATATCTACATGTGGCATCACTGCACATAATATTTGAGTTTTCTGTGATTCATATGTTCATTAAATACTGGGAAGGGTTAGTTTCTTTAAATGTCTGAGACTTTTTGCAATTCACTTTACCTCTCTGACTTTCAATTCATCCTTTGTAAAATAATATTGTATGAATAAAAGATTTCAAGACTGCATGTTCAACTTTAATATTCTAGCTCTGCCCTTTGGCTCAACTCTTATGCTTGAATAATGTTATCTGACCTAAGGCATAGTACAGTCATGGTACAAAGAGGGGAAGAATGGAGGAAAGAGGATGGCTTGCATTTCAGGTGCCAAGAACTTGGGTCTTTGAGATTCTCATTTATTGAATAAGTTAATACTGAGGAATCCATGTGTATTGGGGTTGTTAAAGTTACAATGCAAAAGCACCCAGCACAAGGTCTTGTACCTTTGTTTGTTAGCTATCGTCATCATCATCACCATTGTCACCATCATATCAATCAACTTAAGAATCACATTCCTTTGTTCTCTAGTGCAAATACAGCTGGAGAGAGAAGCAGACCCTGAGCACATCAGCAGCAGAAGATAAATGGTTTATCTCCTACAGCTGGGCCACCAGAATTGCAGAAGCCTTCTTGCCTGTCTCTCTAGACATCCTTGAAAATGCAAATCAAGATCAAGGAAAGCCACTTCCTCCCTAGGCCTGAGAAGCTAGCTCATCTGTGCAAATGAACTTCCATTCTCTCTGACAATTAGTTTCACTCTAAAATATGATAATTCTTTGAAGTCACACCAAGAAAGGAAATATGGCATGCTCCACATTAAGCAAAGGAAATATATGATGCTGCCTGAGACATTAATCTCATTTGCTCTGCACCTGATTTTTCACCGTTAGAATATTGCAGCAAAGCTCTGTGCTAAATCTCAAGCAATTTAGCTAGCAAAGTAGATTAGTTAGAGCCAATGCAAAGCTCTACCTCATAACTTTCTTTCAGTAAAAGCAATATTCAGATATATAGTCTGAGGCTTGGACTGGAAACTGTGATGTTCTGCTTTTTTCAGTTTAACAATATTATATGTGAATAAAGGCAAGCAAAACAGGTACCTGTGGCCTAGGCTCTAAAAGCATTTAAATGTTAAATAACTTTTATAGAGTCAATGCCTTTTCCCAAAAGAGAAATCTATTGTGAAAAATGCTCAGGAAATTAGATTGGTGAAAGGAAAGATGACTGTTAGTTATGCCCATTTAACAGTACAAAAATAACCTTTAATCTTTATCCAATGATGCAGATTTAATTGAGCTATTGTTTATTAAATATCATTAAATAGTGTGACTCTGTTTTGGCATTTGGGTGCCAGTAGTTAACAATTTTATTAAAATATTTTGCTGATTGCAACATTGAACTGCTCTTTCCTTGCTCGCTTAACCCATCTTATGCCCACACAGAACTGTACTGAGTTGACCAGTGTTCTATTAAAACCTCAGAATATGAGCTTTGGAAATAGCATGTTAGCAGATGCAATCAATTAAATTTAGATGAGGTCGTACTAGATTAGGCTGGGCCCCAAATCTAATATCTAGTATTCTTGTAAAAAGGCTCTGTGAGGACAGAAAGCGTTCACATAGAAAAAAGGGGACTATATGAGCACAGGCAGAAAGCATTCACATAGAAAAAAGGGGACTATATGAGCACAGGCAGAGAGAGATTCACACACCTCCATGCTCACAAATGGCAAAGATTGCTAGAAACCACTGGAAGGTATGAACAGGCAAGAATTATATCTTTCCTAGAACTCTTTTGGTGCCTTGATTTTAGTCTTCTAGCTTCCGGACCTGTGAGAGAACATTTCTGTTTTAAGCCACTCGGTCTGCGGTACCTTATTGTGGCAGCCCTGCAATCATAGACCAGCATACAGCCTATGAGCCACTGCAATTCACCTCTCCAGACTAACTTCAGACCTGACAGGCTTCATTGGTTAGAACATGAGCTCCCCAAGAGAGGTTTTCACAATCCACATACTTCAACCTATAATATTGATGGGGGAATTTTTAGATGAGGCCGGATTCTCTGCTCCCGCTGGCGAATGAAGTTGGGCAGCTATAGGTGCCTGAGGCCAAAGTAACCCGTTTTCAGTTTTTGCAGCTATTCCCAGTTAAAACTGGGAATTGGGCTGGCTGCAGGTCTCTGAAGCCGAAGTAGTGTTAGCAGCTACCCAACTAAAACTGGGGTTTTTCCCTGCTAATTTTGAGCTGTGCGTTGCAGCTCTTGGTGTGGAAATATGTCCTGGGAATTTGGCGCCAATCTTCTGGGTTCTTGTCTTGCGAATTTGAAGAATAAAATCCATGGATAACCATGGAAGGGAAGAGGAATGGAGTAGGATTTATTAAAGGAAGGAGAGCAGAGATTCTGCAAGGCAGAGGAGTACCTGGAAGCAGAACACCGTCTGATGGATATACATTAGGCCAGTGATTATAATGGTTTAGGGCATGAGCCTTAATTATGAACCATGATAAGCACCAACATTGGCTAAACTCTATGCAAAATAGGTCTTGAAACTAAGCACCAAAATCATTGGTTAAAATCTATGCAAAACAGGTAGCAACTCTTTCCTAGTTCCCACATGTGTCCACCCCCACTTCATAGTTTTTAGGCCTCTGGGACAAAGGAGTTGCTTTCACAGGTGGGCCTCATGGTCATTTGTATTTGAAGGCCCTGAGCATGCCAGTTAATGGCTTTCTAAGGCTAGCTTCTAGGTGTGGTTGAATGAGGCCCATGGTCCTGACTATCTAGCCATTTTATTGTCTTTCCTAAACTATCACGCCAAAGATGAAAATTATACTGAATTTCAAGTATCAGTATTTACTCTCCTGTGCACCATTTCAAAGTACTTCCCTTCTTCAGCCATTACTACAATGACCAAGTCCTTGAAGCCTTGGGCTAGCTTTGTTTGGTTGGACCGAACTATCATTCTGGGCTGCTCAGGGAATGCGCCAGCTGCCCCTTAGTGCCAGGGAGCTAAGGCCTATGGAGCCCACCTGAGAAAAGGATGAAGGAGTCAATGGATAAAGGACAATTCTTAGTACTGTTTCACTGCTTATTGGATGCCCAGGCTGTGACACAGGACAGTGTGTGCTGCATGGCAAGAACAATGTTGGAAGGCAACTTAATGCCATCCAGAGAGGAAACCTGCATACAATTCAAAATTGGTGAGAAGAGATACGTTCAGACCAGGCACAGTTGGTGCAAAGTTTTCTTACAGCAAGAGGAAGGAGAGAGTGTCCATAAGATCCAGTCCTTTATAAAGTCTAATTACCCTAAGCTTTGTGGGGTTTGTAGTTGTAAAGGGTACCAAGGCTGCAAAAACCCCACTACGCACTGCAATGGAAAGGCTCTGACCTCTCCCTTGGGATGTGAAACACAGAAAGCTAGGAGTTTGCCTGAGGGCTGTTACTCATGTGCTTAAGCAGAATAGCCTGATTGTATGTGGAACCTGGAACAGGAAAAGATATTCCCTTACAAGGCAGTGAGCCTTGCATAGGCTGGGAGAACTTTCATCTTTTGGTAAGGGAACATTTCCAGCTCAAGGCCTATTCTCATGCTTCCCAGCCAGGTACAGTTTCCAACAGGTACAACAGGTACAATTGTTCCAACAGGTATGATTCATAAAGCTCTTTAGAAGTCTCTGTGTGATTGAACACTACTTGTCCAAAACAGTGGAAAATTGGTTAACATACAATATTCTTGGCATTTCTTCCTTCCTGATTTTCCCTCATCTTTTATAGTACTCTCCAAATGAATGTTCCTACAAAAGACATTGTCTCAGATTCTACACCATGGAAAATGCACTTTGACAACTGATAAAATTATAATTAGCTTCAATCATGAGGACTTTTGCTCTAGTAGCATGTGGTTTATAGCTGGATCCTTCTCTAGTTAGAAGACAAAATAGACCCCTACTTCTGGAGGTAGCTAGGGTAGAAATGACCTGGGCATGGAGCAGCATCAACACCGATGAGCCTTTCACTTGTGAGGGTTGGGAAATGAAGCCAGTGGCAGGTGGAGTTGGATCTTAATGTGAGCTTTGGCATGTGGACAGTGGGGAGGAGGCAAGAATGTAATTTTAATGATGTATAAATTACCTGACTTTCATTAATTTATTTAGCTTCGTGGAGGGAAACATGGCCCCAGGTCAGTCAATAAACAATTCTAGTGCGTTTGAAAGCCAGAAGTCCTCTAAGGCCATTTTTAGAGAGATCGTCATCAGTGAAAACAGGGCCCAGGATTTAACTAGAAGGATGGCAGAGCTTCTACAGTGGTGAAATTTCCAGATTTAGCATATTTTCTAAAACAAAAGCAGGACCTTGATAATAACATATGGTAACTGAAAGGCCTGAAATGGGTGTATTTGGAAAATCAAGGCTGATAATCTTGAATCCAGATTCCCTTGATAACTTTCTTAATCAGAATCATCTCCTGTCAGGGAATAGAAGCCACCCCCCGCCCAATGCGGAGATCCATCAGAGGCATCAGCATGAAAAAGACCTATGGACTGAAATTAGCCCTTTAAGTACTAACCTACAGGCATATGCATATTCCAAAAGGGGATGTGCAGTCTTTGAACTGGGAAGGAACAACTTACACTTAAAAACTACTGTAGAAATCATCCAATACATGCCAGCAGGAACTGGGAGGACACATATGGGAATACATTTAGGGTGTCTCAGAGAGTTTGAGGAGGGAAACCAGATATTAAGGCTGCATGGAGGAGAAATTTTTAATATAGGAATACTCATTCATGACTCAGAAATAAATGTCTTGGCTGGAACCCCTGGACCTGACTCAGATATGTTAATGTGTTATAAAATGCCTGCAGTAAATGATGTAGATTTTCCTTCACTTCCTTGGCATAGTTTTGAGGAAGGATTCAGAAAGCTAGATGTGGTAGCCATGTTAGAATGATTCATTATGTAGACCATATGTCTAAATGGGTAGATCTTCCTTCGCTGAGATATTGATGAATGAATAAATTCAGGCCTTCAGCCTGAAACTGATGAATGAATAAATTCAGGTTCAGCGCCAGTTAGTCTTTAGGCACAGATTGCTAGTAGGATAACATGGGTTCCAGAATAGAGTGGAAGGATCCAAATAGTTTCCAGAGGCAAAGTGGAAGTAATGACCAAGTGAATAGTAGCAAGAAAATTTGTGGCAAAGGTTAACAGATTAATGAGTAGGAAGGACCAAAAACAAAAATGAAGAGTTGCTGAAGACAAAGGGAAGGAGAGAAAAAGAGTAGGGGAAGACCAGAGAAAGAGAAAGAATCATAGCTGGAACTTTGGTTTTCAAATTTAAGTCTTAATTCATAGGCACAATCCCATTGACAGATGGGAATGACAGATCCCACTGAGGAAGGGCTCTGTACACGTCTTCAAGTAGACAGGATAACCATGACTTAAGACCAAAGAGATTTGCAGACATTTACCAGGGTAACTTTGCACTACTAAACTAGTGATACATAGACAGTAGCAAGAACATTTACAAGATATCTAAAATGCCTTGATGGTATTCAAATTAGATTAAAATCTAAAGAAAGCCAGATGCTAAATTGGTTTCTGACCAAAGTCTGTGCCATAGTGATCTAAGCTGCCCATATTACTAGTTTTATCTGGGTGCATTCTTCTACAGTATAACTTGTATAGTTATTCATAGTAGCTTGCAGAGCCTCACTTGGTTCCTTGACATGTGGAATAAAAGTCTTTAGGATATAAAGGGCCAAGGAGAAGTTTATGAAATGTCCCTATGTCCTCAAGACAAGGTAGCAGATTAGAATAGATAGCTTATCCAGGAAGAATTGCAGCAAATAAGAATGTGAATTGACTTACGAAGGTAAGACAAAATTGCTAATCTTTTGTCTTGTTTTAGTGACTTCATAGAACACTGGCCATGAGACATTCAGCACTTAGGTAAATAGGATGACTCCTCTTATGGGTGCACAGTCAGAGAAGCCAGGGAGAAAGCTGTGCCTGGATGCTAAACCATGGGCTCTGTCTCACCAAACATGATGAAGTGTTGCTGGATAATTAACTTGCCATCAGGAGACCAATGCTGAATTTCTGATATGCATCTTATCTTTAGATGACTGGACAACCATTTGGTGGAAAATTGCTTATCTAAGTATTTTTCTTCCTGGAGATACCAGTGATTGTTTTTTCCAATCATAACAGTACCATACTATAGGTGAATTCCCCTGACAATTTCTGCCAAAAACACAAAACAACATGCTAAGTTTAAAGGAATTTATATTCTTATTTCCTCAGATAGAGAGACCCTTTTCATGGACATATAACTGTGGAATTTTCTTTCTGTACATTATTCATCATCTCTCAGATGCCACTGACCCTAGATAGTGGTGGAATTGTCTGTAAAAAGACCTAATTAAGGCATTATTTTGATGACAATCTTTTGGTGAGTAGGGATTCTACTCTTCCAGTAATGATATTTATTCTAAATCACTATCCATTGTGGAGTGTGGCTCTCTTGTGACCTCAACAAGGATAACACACATGTCTGAGGACCATAAAGTGAAAGTATTATGTCTCTCATGAAGATTCTCAGTAGATAACTTGCCAAATTTGAACACCCAATCTCCAAAATATAAGTTTGAAAGAGGAAATTCTTCCATCAGAGTATCCACTTAGGATCCCACTGAAAGTGATGCTATGAACTTAATCTGGACCCTTGAGGTCAGTGAACTAGCAGGCAGTTATCACTATATTAATCAGCATAATTTACACCGTTCACCATGAAGATTTAGGGTTGATACTAAATAATACTACACCCTTGTGGCAAAGGGAAATAAGTGTGGAATACAAAGGTTCACTGAATCTTTTCTTCTATGATTCTGTGTCATGTTACAAATATGTATAGAAAATTATACACACGTCCATGGCCAGACAATAAAATAAAAATTTAATTAAGAGTTGAAATCCTTTGACGTTAGTCTAGAAAGCAACCTACAAAGTCAAAGTAGAAGAGTGATTGATATTTGATTTGGCACTGGGACCATCTGGAATGACAGTAGGGCCTTTTGCTGGTTCTCCATTAAGCCCTTGCAGAGAAGTTGCCTGACTACTTTGATCCAGCAACAAAAGTCCCCTTTCTCATTGGCTCCTTAATGCTAACTCTCCTGGAATTAACATGCAGGAAGTGTGCTGGGGAGTGTCCTGATCAATCCATGTGGGAGAGTGAGGCAGAAGTGTACAGAGGAAGGCTTGAACTGTACTGCAGCCTCAACAAAGTCCTCAGTAGATCTCACAGGTCCCTCTGGGGCTGCGATGGTCATTCAGAGTTCTCCAAAATTGGGTCACTGGGTAGACAAGGACAGTCTCTAGATTGGGGTATGGCACTTGATGAGGCTCCTTTCAGCTGAAAGCAATGGTCAGAGGGGGACTCAAGTGACAACTGTCAGTCATGAACTTTCCTTGCAGCTGGTGCACCTCAGTCCGGAAGGTGGAATGGGGGCAGGGCTTTGCAGCATTCACCAAGCATAGGAAATCTGAGAGCTGAAGAAAACATCTAGACCACAAAAAGAAAAGCAAGAGTCAGCTGCAACTGTCATTGCACCCAGGGTAGAAAAGCCTGGAACACAGAGCCTGGAAATGAGGAACGTGGGGCTGGGAGCTTTCTGAGAACAATCCCAGCTGGGCTGCTTCTTACATCTGTGACCCTGGAAAACATTCTTCAGTCATCTGGGCCTCAGGCTTATTAATTTACCTTTTGGTTGCATGTCTAATTGATAAAATGCCCCCATTATGGTTATGGCTGTGCACATATCAAAGGGTGACTGAGGAAAAAAGGAGTTAATGTTTGTAAAACACTTCAGACAATGTAATCAAGTAAGTTCTACAGAATGATTTAATAGTAAAAATGGACCAGGAAGAAAGTAATGAATGAAGATGTAACATTGAGTTAGGTACCATTAAAAGCAACCATTTATAGCAACTATTAAAAAACAAGCATTAAAAATTATTTATTAGAAATGACAAGGAAAATTTTTCCATTTTTTTAAGAAAGAGGGAGAGAGTGAGAAAGAGAGAATCCATTTTACTTATTTTTCCATCTGGCCTTTGTTTCTCTGACACCCAGCTTTGTGTGTGATTTGAACCCGGGTCTCTGCGCAGGGCAGGCAAGCACTCCAACCACTGAGACACTGCTCCAGCCCATTAGTTAATGTTTTTAAAGATGTGTTCAGAAAGCCTGTTAATTCTTCAAATATTTTTTTTTTCTATTTGGTCATGGAGGATGGATTTCATGCACATATATAAAAGCAACTGTTTTGCTGAGCAAACTCAGTGTTACTTCTCCATTCATTACTTTCTCAGAATCCAGCTCATTGCTCTTCTCTCTAATTTCCAACCATGCACATTGGTCCAGCTCATTAGAAGTTCTCTCCAGCTCTTTCATGTATAGAGGCTATGATACTTTGGCAGCTTCAGTCCCCCAGAGGTGTTTTTCATTACTGAATTCCCAGTAGTCATTTCTTTACATTGTAATTGTATGGCAAATTTTAGGAGTAAGCCTCCAGAGCACACAGTGTCACAAATGTGAGGTACATTCAGGAAAAATGAAGAGATAATGTCCATTAATAGCAGAGGACCATGGACAAGTATATTCCCCAGTGGCGAGGGGAAACAATTGTTAGCTGAATGGGGTAAAGTCTGCTTCACTTGTGGGTGACAGAAAAGGATTCTTTGTACTAAGCCAGAAAGACTTGTAACAATTAATGAACAAAGCACATACATCATTTCCAATGGTTAACTCAAACTCTGTGCTAGACCTTCCCATTTCTCCATATTTGCAATCTTTAAACACACACACGCATACACACACACACACACACACAGAGTAAGAGAGAATTGACTCTCATTAATAATGTACTCTTAATTATTAAATACTTATATCTATAGAAACACCTACTGAATTATTTTTAATAATTAATGAGACCACGTCGAGTAGGAAAGATCAATTTTTATTTCTCAGGATCATATCTATATTTTTTATTAAACATTCTGAAAAGTATTATCATCAGGTATCTATGCTACACTTGATAATGACTGAAATTCTGTTAAAAATGATATGCTGAACCATTTTCATATTTCCAATAGAGAAACTGAAATGATTATAGTTTATATTCACTGATTCACTGATCACGTTGAAAGATCCTCATGTGGTGTCCAACATCATTTGAGTGGGAAGCAGGCATAGGTAAATAGGCCTGGGTCTCCATGAAAAAGAGCAAGGCTGAGCAGAATGTTTACAGTGCTTCGGATGCTTTGTTAGCCTGGACTTGGAGAAAGCCCACTGGAGTCCAGGCACATCACTGCAGCTGCATGTTCAAGTACAGGTGCTGTGGTCTTCAAGAGGAACATCTTTATCTTCAGGATATTCATTGCAGTGATGACTGACATAGAAATCAAACTGATGAGAATGAGTGTTAGGCACAGTCCAACCAGGGGTAACTTTGGCATGGGGAGAGAAATGTTCTGTTGTAACAGAGTGTACTGTGATATAACTCTGGAGAATAGATTCATGCTATAATCACGATAACACAGAGCTTGGGCTATGTACAGTTGACCCCTGAACAACTCAGGTTTGATCCACACGGGGTCTATATCTGTGAGGATTGACCTTCTTTTGTTTTGTTTTACAGATTTACAATTTGAAAAAACTCACAGGTGAATTACATAGCCTAGATGTACCCCCTAAAAAAATAATAAGAAAAGAGATTTATCATTAATACATAAAATATATGTAGATAATAGTCTGTTTTGTCATGTACACCATAAGATATGTATAAAATCTATTATTAAAAGTTCAAATTTACCAAAATGGATGCACATAAACATAGATCATGCAGTATCAACTGCAGCCAGAGAAATGTAAACAAATGTAAAGATGTAAAATTTTGGTACTAAATCATAACTGCATAAAATTAACTGTAGTACATACTCCACTGCTGTAATAATTTCATAGCTATCTCCTGTTGCTATTAAGGTGAGCTCAAGTGTTGTGACTATCCACTTAAAACGCCCTGTGATAATAATCATCTCTGCATGAGCCGTTCCTCTCTTCAGTAAATTGCACATCACAGTAAAAACTGATCTCTACTGGCTCTTGCATATTTTTCTCCATATATAATATATGTAACGTGTTAATTAACTGCTTACAAATAGAATTTTTGGTCATCAGCAGGCTATGAGTCATTAAGTAGGACGTTAGAGTTATAAGTGGACTCTCAGGGCACTGGGACTCATCTCCCTCAGCCTCCTTGGCACTGTTTCAGGGTCAACTGATACCTAAGTGAAATAACATTTTTGCTTATATAACATACAGGTAACTTTTTAATGTAAAACATGATCGTAGCAATTAACAAAAATTTCTTAAATTGTAAACATAGCCCATGATACTTAGCTGCAAAAAATAAAAATATTTTAGGTTCTATAAAATTACAATAAATAAAACTTTTGTATCATAAAATCACATGAAAAGGTGTAATTGTAACAGAAAACACATATAAAACTTACCATCTTAGCCATTTTTAGTGTGCAGTTCAGTTGTGTTAAGTGTATCTACATGATTGTGAAACGGATCACAACTTCTCCTGCAGAGTTGAAACTTAAACCATTAGCAGCAACTCCCTTGCCCACTCCCCATGCCTCTGTCACCAACCACTCTATTTTCCATAACTATGGCTTTGGCTGTATAATACCCCATGTAATTGGCATTACACAGTCTTGTCCTTATATGCCTGGCTTATTTCTTTGAACATAATGACCTTGAGGTTCATCCATGTTTTAGTATGCATCAGAATTTCCTTTTCTAGACTTCATCATATTGTACATGTGTGCCACAATTTTTGTACATTCCTCACACCAACCTTTTAAAAATACAATATTACTGTACCTTAATATTGCTTCTAGTTTTCAAAGTGATGCTTTTTTGTTTTAAAATATTAGAAAAAATATAAAAATGAAGAAATAACTATTTTCAAGTACTACCATTCTACCATCCAATTCTAATCATACTCATTATTTTTACATATTTCCTTCATACTGTTGGATATATTTTTCCATGATTTCAGCCAACACATCTTGATAGACTTCAAATGTTATATGAGTGATACTACTAAACTTTATTTAACCATTCTGCTAGGTTACAAATCCAGTAGGATACATTTTCTAAGACAGAAGATAGAAAAAGAATAAATCTTATATTTAGTGATGATAGACAGGATGTAAGAAAGTGAATATTTATCAAATACAATCATTTTATATATCAGTAAACCTAACTCTCATAGTTTCCAATTTTGAAATATTTCATAAAACTTTAATATAAGGCATTTAAAAATATGATCAAACTAGTTATTATTGATGTGAATAAAGTTTATGAATCTTTCTATATTTATGTTTTCTAAGATTCTACTGATGTAAGGTAAAATTATAAAGCTAGTATGTACCTTTGGATTTCCTAGGACTGTAATGACCCTAACAATTTAATTAATATTTATTTTACTGACTTTGCTTCAAGTTTCAAAAAAATGTGAGTAAGTGTCTTTATTTGTTTTTATTTCCCTTGACATTTCTCTAGTATTCCCTGAGAAACTGTCTTCTTTGAAGTTTCATATCAAATTGCAACAATATTTGGAGGAGTAATTTAACTTTTTGTCTCTTACAAATTAAAATACTTAAAAAGGCATTAGAAGCATAAAAGCTATATACTAAAAATACTGAAAAACTGCTCACTTTTCCAAAAGCAATTTACTTCTTAAGATTTTTTTAAGTTGTTCCTTCTTATGCCCACTACTCCTCAAATATTCTTTTATGAACCTTGCCCAATCCCAAAGTTCCCAGCTTAAACTATAAGCATTTAAAATCACTAGAGCACAGGGCCTAAAAATTGGCCCATTATCTTCTTATAATATCAAAAAACGTGACAAGTAGCAAGTAGCTAAATTAATTACAAATTGTGATTTATTTTTCTTTTTTTCTAAGAGAGAATGACAGTGAGTGAGAGAGAGAGAGATAATCAATTTTATTTAGTTTTTCATGTGGTTTTTGTTGTTCCAACACTTTGTTTTGTACATGATGCTGGGGTTTCAACCTGCATCCTCTCACATGCTGGGCAAGCACTCTAACTGTGCTAGTATGCAGAAAATCCTAGCATCTTTAAATAAGCTGTTAAGAATATGGTAGATATCCTAAGAAAATGACTGAGAAAAACAGTTTTCTTTAGAAAATGATATTGATCATGACTTAAAAGATGGTGCATCTTATCTGTAACTGGAGGGAATAGAGTGGAGGGATGACCCTATGAGTGTACTAGTCGGGAGGGAGACCTGGGTAAGGATTGGGGTTAAGTTACTGTCATTACATGTGCACCTATGAATGTGTAACAACAAATCCCTTCACTATGTAAGACTGTGTTGCACCAATTAAAAAGAAAAAATAGGATTATCAATCTTGCCAGTGACTTTTTCTGCATCTGTTGAGATAATCATATGCTTTTGTCCTTGATTCTATTTATGTGATGGTTAGGTTGGTTAAGGGTTTATCAGTCTTGTTTATCTTTTCCAAGAACCAACTCTTTTCTGAATTAAGCTTTTGTATTTTTTTTTTATTCTCTGTTTCACTGTTTTTAACTTTGATCTTAATTATTTCCTATCATCTACTGATTTTAGAATTTGCCTCTGCATTTGTAGGGCCTTGAGATGTAACATTAGATTGTTTATTTGGAATCACACTTGTTTTAAAAAATGTAGGCTATAAGCATTTCTCTTAGTATTACCTCAATAGTGTCCCAAATATTTTGGTATGTTGTACTATTTTACTTGTTTGATTGAACAATTTATTTTTTTATTTTTTGTTTCTTCTATTATTCGTTCCTCATTTAGAAGAAAAAATTGTTGGATTTCCATGTGTTGTGATTTCTATACTTTTTTACTGCTGATTTCCAATTTTGATTTATTGTAATCTGATAAGGTCAACTGAGACTTATAGGATTTGTTTTCGAGAAACTAGAGATAGATGGAATTTTCCTGAACATTATAAAGATTAAATATGGCAAAGCCAAAGCCAATATCATAAAAATAGGGAAAAATTGAAAACATTTCCTCTAAAATCATAAGCATGACAAGGATGTCCATTCTCACCACTCCTATTCAATATAATTCTTGAAACTCAAGCCAGAGTAATCATGCTAGAAAAGGAAATGAAAGGGATAAAAATTGAAAAAGAAAAGTCAAAACTAACTATGTTTCTTGATGACATAATTCTATACCTAGAGAATCCAAAAACTTCACCAGAAGACATCAAGAGTTGATAAAAATATTAGCAAAGTAGCAGACTAAAAGATCTATACCCACAAATCAATCATTTTCTTATATTTTAGTAATGAATCTGCCAAGAAAGAAATCAAGAAAACTACTGTATTCACAATAATTTCAAAGAAAGAAAAGAGAAAAATAAACCTTAGGAATAAGTCTAAGGAGGTGGAAGACCTTTACAATGAAAATTTTCAAGCACTGAAGAAAGAAATTGAAGAATTTAGAAGATGAAAAGACCCAACATGCTCATGGATAGGTAGAATTAACATCATCAAAATGGCTATATTCCTGAAAGCAATCTGCAGGTTCAATGCAATGCCTATTAAAATATCAATGTCATCTTTCATAGAACTAGAAAAAGCTGTTCTAATATTTATGTGGAAAAATAAAAGACCCAGAATATCCAAAGCAATCTTGAGCAACAAGAGCAATGCTGAGAACATCATAATGCTAAATCTCAAAATGTACTACAGAGCTATAGAAACAAAACAGCATGGTATTATCACAAAAAGATGTGAAAAGCAATGGAATAAAATAGAAGACATGGAGATAAATCTACATAAATAGTCATCTGATCCTTGACAAAGGTGTTGAAAGCATTCATTACAGAAAAGCCTTTATAACAAATAGTGCTAGGAAAAAACTGGCTATCCATACAGAAAAGATTGAAAGTAGATCTCGGCTTCTCACCCTGTAGAAAAAGCAATTCAGAGTTGATCAAAGACCTAGAAATTAGAGCAGAAATAGTGAAACTGGTAAAAGAAAACATAGATTCAACACTCTAACATATTGGATGGGCACCAAATTCTTTAATAAGATTACTAAAGCTCAAGAAATAAAATAAAACCCAAGAAATATAAAAAGCTCAAGAAATAAAACCAAGAATCATAAAGTGAGGTAGCATTATATTAAAAGTTTCTGCACAGCAGAAAAAATAAAGAGTGTGAAGAGAAAGCCTACAGAATGAGAGAAAGTATTTGATGGCTACTGCTTTGATAGGGGATTAATATCCAGAATATATAAAGAGAGCTCAAAAAGCTTCACACATACTCACACACACACACACACACACACACACACACGCACACACCCCTAACAGTCAGATCATTAAATTTGTAAAAGATTCAAAGAGACATTCTTAAAAGAAGAAATTCAAATAAAAAGTAAGTTTATGAAGAAGAATGTTGAACATCCTTAGCTGTCAAAGGAGATGCAAACAAAAGTACACTGAGCATTCATCTCACACCAGTTAGAATGACAATCAGAGATATTACAAATAATGATAATTTCCAGCAAGGTTGTAGGAGGGAAAGTCACACTTATATGTTATTGGTGGGATTGCACATTAGTATAACCACTTTGGAAAGCAGTGCAGAGATTCCTCAAAAATTAGGAATTGAGCACCACTGATCCAGCTAGCCCATTTATTGGTATTTATCCAAAAGATCTAAGGTCAGCTTACTACAGTGATGTGTATATACTAGTGTTTATAGCAACATGAGCCACATTATCCAAGTTATGAAACCACCCTAGTTGTTTATCAAGAGATAAATGGATAAAGAAAATGTGGCATATATACTTCATAGAGTTCTTGTTAGCCATAAGGAAGAATGAAATTTATGTCATTTGCTGGTAAATGGATGGAACTGTAGAACATCATGCAAAATTTAATAAACTAAACTCATAAAGTCAGAGGTTGAATGTTTTTTTCTCATATGAAGAATCTAGAAAGAAAAACGGAAGGAAAAAAGGGAGTATTGCAAAAATAGAAGGGAGATCATTAGAGTAGAACAGAGAGACCAAGGGGGAGGGAAGAGGAAACAAAGAAATAAAAAAAAGATGGTGAAATGCAAAGGACGTACTAAAAACAGAGAAAGAGGGGGAAAAAAAGAAGTATACTCTGTGGTAGAGAGGTGGGTGACTAAAAGCATGAGCCTCTGCTTTCAATCCCCAGCACATGAAAGAAAACAAAACAAATACTACACAAAATTCCCCACCAGCTTCACTTTATGTACCCATATTTCCAAATCCTTATCAGGGTTAGGATTATAATGGTTAACATGAATTTTCAATTTGACTGAATTAAGAAATGTGTAAGATTAAGAGGCTTCTGGGTGTGTCATTGAGGGTGTTTCTAGGACTGATTGGCATGAGGGACAGTGAACTGAGGAGAAGACCCATCCTAAGAGTAGGCAGCACTGACAAATAGTTTGGAGCTTGAATGGAACAAATTGGAAGAAAAAGGAAGGAGAACCAGACATAAGCTCAATTCTTCTTGAATGGGTTCTTTTTTTAAAATTTGATAATTTAAAATTTTATTGATTTGTTTCTTAGGTATACATGACATAATAGTATACAATGGTATAATTATAACAGCATGGAGTTTATATTGTTCTAATTTAGTCTCTAGTTTTCCCTTCCTACCACCCTTTTTTTTAAACTTTTTTATACATAACAGTAGGATATACAATGACTCACTTATAAATGCCTGGAGTGTACCTTGTTTGATGTCTGACCTCAGTATTTCTTATCTCTTCCTCTAACCCCCTGTTATGTTTGGATATACTTGACAATAGGATAAATATTGACAATTTTATAAAAGCATGCAGTATAACATTGTAATTCAGTCCCCAGTGTATTCACCCCCTAAAAATCCTCTTCTCTTCCATGTACTCTACTGGTCTTTGTTATTTACTAATAGTTTTTTGTTTACAATTTAGTGACTCATTGATATTCATGTTAATGAGATTCACTATGATAATTTCATATATGAACATAAGAAAGTTAAGTCTGATTCCTTCCATGAACTTTCTCTATTTCATTCCTCCCTCCTCCATTTCCTTCTTCTTTGCCTATTCCTGTTCTTTTCCTTATTTTAGATTAGCATCTACATATCAGAAAAAAAGCATCCTGCCTTTGGATTTTGAGACTGGCTTATTTCACTTAGGATGATAGCCCCCAGTTCCATGTCATTTTTCCTTATGGCTGAGTAATAATCCATTTTGAGTACACGCCATGTTTTCATTATCCACTTATCAATTGCAGGGCACCTTGGTTGGTTGCATAGCTTCAAAACTGAATTATGCTGCTATGAACAATGATGTGGCTGCATCATTGTAGTACACTGATTTTAGGTCCCTTGGATATATATCAAGGAGTGGGATAGCTGGGTCAAATGATGTACCCATTCATAGTTTTTGAGGAATCTCCATACTGCTTACCAGAGTTGTTGTACCAGTTTTCAGTCCCATCAACAATGTATAAGTGTGCCCATTTCCCCACAACCTCACCAATGTTTATTGTTGTTCATGTTCTTGATTATTGCCATTCTAAATGGAGTTAGATGAAATCTCAGTGATGTTTTAATTTGCATTTCTCTAAATGTATACTCAAAGATTCAATACATTGGCTCAGTAACTGACTTCTTAAACAAGACCCCCAAAGTACAAGAAGTAAAAGGAAAAAATCAACAAACAGGATGCCATCAAACTGAAAAGTTTCCTCACAGCAAAGGAAACAATTAAGAACCTTATGGGATGGGAAAAAAATCTACCTCCTGCACCTGAGACACAGCATCAATATTCAGGATATACAAAGAAGTCCAAAAGCTTAATACCACAAAAACATATAACCCTATTAATAAGTGGGCAAAAGAACTAAATAGACACTTTTCAAATGAAGAAATACAAATGGTCATCAAATATGTGAAAAGATTGTCAACATCTCTAGAAGTTAGAGAAATGTAAATTAAAACTACATTGAATATATTCTTGATTGTTGCTGTGATTACCTGGGAATATGACATTCTAGCTTCTTCACTCTTCCAAAGTGGACTCTACCCAGTGATCTCCAGGGAGATTCTAGGCCTTGGGTCCCAGAATGGGGTTGAGTTATTGATCCCTCTTGGTCTGAGGCTCCAGCTTCTTAGACTGAGCAGGTACTGGTTCCTCCAGCTCTCCAGCCTGCAGATGACTGTTGTGAGACTATCCTGTCTCTGGCTCTGTAATCTCATTTAATAAATCCCATTTTTATAATTATATATATATATATATATATATATAATTATGATATATATTTTTTCATCCTATCTGTTCCAGAAATAAGAATGAATATGTGTGTGTATATTACATATAAATATATAAAAAATGTATATATACACACACACATATTCATACATGTATTATATATATACATAATTTTAGTTCTGTTTCTCGAGAGAACCCTGATATAATGGCTCCTTTCTTTTTCTTTACAGGGACATTTAGGGGTGGAATATGGTGGGAGTGGCATGATTCTAGTCATCATAACTGCCTGAGTGTCTTTCTGCTGTATCTGGGAAATGCTCTTGTCCAAAGATCCACATGGTTGAAATTGCATTGTTTAGTGTCATCTCCTTAAGTTCCTGTCCTCTGGATCTGGGACTTTGGTGGACCAGTGAAAGATCCAGGGAGGTAGGATATTGGCAGATATTGGGAGCCATAGGTTGCAGGTCAGAACCTGTGGTGAGTGATTCAACCTGTCTTTCAATACCTCATTCTCCAATGACACAGGCATCAGAGGGAATAGCCTGAGCACAGATCTGGACTTTCCTTTAAAATGATTGTAAATAACCTATGCTTTATGCTTACAAATAGTTTCATTTTGAGTGTATTCTCATAATATTTTGATGAGCTCAGAAAGTGATAAAGTAGGTTCTAAGACATGGCCATAATGATGCTTTCTATGTGTTTAATTCATTTTCTTAGCTTACCTTAGAATTCCTTGTGCACAGCAACCTTCACATTGGTGCACTGGTCAACTGATTTGTTCTAAAGTAATATGTTCAAAAGTCTGGTCCTAGTGAACCTCACTTTAAAGATAATATCAACTTGATCTCAGATTCTAAAATTGGACATATATCCAACAGCTCTACTTATGACCAAGGTTGAAATATTCTAGATCCTCTATAGTAATGCATCCCCTTTACCAAGGCCTAATTTCTGCAAAAGAGATTTCCAACCAAGCTGAAAAGGTAAAATTACTTTTACTCTTCATTTTCAGGGACACAGTGCAGAAAAAAAAGTAGAATATAAACCCATTTTTATGATGTTACCTTGAAAGACAGTAAATTGATGAAGACAAATCAGACTTTCATTTGGCTACTTTGTTTATTCCTAATTTGTGAACTTCCTACTTACTCTCAGAATTTATGTAATTTTTAAAAATTCCCTATCCTATAAAAGGCATTCTCCAATAAAGAAAATCTTAAAGTATCTTAATTGCAATGATATTTGCATTATTAAAATGAATATCATTGATATTTACTGATTTCTACAGACAAAACTGAGAAAACACTAAATTAGTAGACTATTTTGGTTTTACTTTTTTGTAAAGCTAATAATGAGAGTTGTTTTTAGAAACTATTAAAAACAGACACATATCACTAAGATTCTGAGGCCCAGAACAGCACCTTCTTCAACATCTGTATCTTATAAGAGAGAAAGCTGAAGCTCCAGGAAGTATGTATGGGGCTCAAGATCATTCCAATGTCATTGGCAAATAGCACTCTTGATCCTTTAGTCTTGTGCCTCTTGTTTTGATTATAAATCCATACAATACTCCTTTCAGATTTCTTTTCAAATATATAACATCACTTAATTCCTACTAAATCATAAAGATGATGGATAACTGTAAGCTTTCTGAATATGTGGGAATAAAGATAAGTCATTGTCCAATCATCTGTTTATTAAATTATTAGTTGGGTGTTTTCTCTGTGCCTGACAGACAGTTAGGAATGGAGAAATGCAGGTCAGGAACACATTAATGGTCTGTCTTATGAAAGTTTACAGTTTAAGAAATATAGGAAAAAGGAGTAAACAAGTGAGTAAAATACAAAGAGTGATTCGTATTGACAAGGAAACCAGTGTAGGCTGGGACAGACATCAGCGGTATGTGTGGAGAAGTCCCGAAGATAGGATGGAAGAAGAAGACACAAATGTGGCTGGGCTGAGTCTTAGGGGAAGGAAAAGGTACACATTTATGAAGGAACACAACCTCCAGTATCCCCATGGGGATTCTCTTCTGTAAATCTCTGAAGCAGTGCTATGATGTTGATTTCTCACCTTAAATGGATTGAGAAATACCTAGAAAATTGGTAATGCTCTGCTTCTGGCATCTATGAAGATGTCTCCAGAGAAAATTTGCTTGTGATTTGGTGGAGTAGGTGGAAAAGATCCACCTTCGATATTGGCAGGCACCATCCACTGTACCCGGTCTCTGGGTAGGAAAAAAAAAACAAACAGAGAAAAGGGACTTTCTCTCTCCCTTTCCTGGAGGGAGCTTGGGCACACTTCTCCTCATGCCCTTGCACATTAGAATTCCTAGTTTTCCAGCTTTTGTACTCTGGGATTTGAACAAGTACTGCCTCCTACCCCTAGATACCAAGTCTTTAGAACTTCAGTCTCAAATTGAGAGTAACCCTCTCAGGTATTTTGGTTCTAAGGTTTTCAGACATGGACTAAGCCATGCTACTAGCTCCCAGTAATTCTATCTCCAGCTTGGAGGCAGCCTTTTAAGAGAGACTTTTCAGTCTCCATAATCACATGACACAATTCCCCTAAATAAGTCCCCTCTCCAAAACCTCTCCTACTCTCCCCCCTTCTCTCCCTCTCCAGATAATTCCACCAGTAATCTAAGTGAGATGATTGTAGTGGTGTTTGGCTATGCATTTGATCTGAATGCCATAGACACAAGAGGTGAATTCTATGCATGACATGCATAGCAGTGGTCACCAGATGGGGTTGATTTTGCACTGAGCCTCTACCTAGCTTATCAGGTAAAAGGGCAGGCAGGTTGTCAGATTATTCTGAAGCTAATGGAGAGCTAGTACAAGAAGGTTTTGGAGCAGGAGGGGATGCTTTCTTAATGTGCAACTTATGAGCACAATCAGTTTGTAAGAGAGATTTGTGTTTGGGCGGGATAACGCAAACACGGGGAAATTCAAAATTCTAAGATATATTTCAGACTCCCCTGGGTAGTATTTATGAAGGACTCTAAAATCCTTGGTTAATAGTGATACAGTAATTTAACATTCTAACAGTTGCAACTGGACAATTGGAAAAGGCAAATTGTGTGTGTGTGTGTGTGTGTGTGTGTGTGTGAGAGAGAGAGAGAGAGAGAGATGTATTTCTGTAGAAGGGTAGTAAAAATGTTGATGATCAATTCTCTCCAGGGGGGAAGTTGTGCTTTGTAGCATTTGCTCATTTCAAGATATGAATATTCACTGCATGGCTGATTTCCAGCATCCATACAACTGAATGAAGTATCAGGAGGGAAATGGCAAACAAAAATCATTCTTGGAAGCTAGTTCAAGAAGTTTCAGTATATCACTATTCTTTGTCCACATGATTTTATCTAAAAAAAAATTTGGTCAATTGTAGGTTACTAAGACATCACTTCTTTTGAAAATATTTTAATTAGCTGCTTCACACTCTGTAGGCTTAATTTATTAGCATATCCATGTTTGTTGTCATGAAACACTTGGGTTATTTTATGAATCTCAAGGATTATTTAGTCCTAAAGAGCCAGTCACCTGGTTCTGGTTCTGAATTCCAAACATAGAGAGAAGTCAGGGATATTGGATTAGTGACGTTTTGTCAGGGTGGAAAGTTCCAAGTTTTAGCTGTCTTTATGTCTACCGCTGCCATGTAGCATCCGAGTCATATAGCTGGCTGCATCTCAGCCCCTGAGGGATATCTCATGGAGGACACAGTCAGTCTTCAGAAGAGGGTGACCCCCTCCCTGCGTCATTCTTGGTCATATTCACATGCTCAGTAATTATTTCCAAAACACATTTTCAGTGTCAAGAATTCTGGTGGATCCTTTTGGTAGAATTTTCCTCCACTCTTCCATCCCTTATCTCTCATCAGTTTCTCTTCCTCTTCCATTAGCTTCCATGCAGAAATGGCTATGCAGAAAAATGGAGCTGTGTTGTGGTATAGAAGACAGCATACATAAGACATATACAAGCCCAGCATTGAACTACACTGAATCACTTCATTGTTGACACAAGTCTGTAAGTCAAAACTTTACAAACTTGCATTCTCCAGGGACCACTTACTATACTGGCTCCCAAAGCAGCAATTTTTATTATATGCAAAGAAAAGGAAAAGAAAAAAATAATAGTAGTTACCAAAATATTTAATGTAATTAAAACATAATTATAAAATCTGACAATATTTAATAGAGGGAGAAAAAAAGATATTATGTATCATCTCCCCGGAGGCTCCCATGCTTTGCTCAGCAGTGGGTATTTTGAGCCTTAGGTCAGTTTTCACATGCTGTTCTATATTCTTTTATTTATGTCTATCCAGTTATTTTTCTGACTCAACAAAAAATTTGTAGAAACGTGGCAAGGATCTGGAGTCTCTGCAGATAGTCTGGGTTACTTATCAAGTGTGAACTCAGAAACAATAAGAAGACTTCTCAGTGAAGATTTATTTCAGCACCTTGTCAGAAAAGTTTGTAGACATATCACATTTATATGTGAGGTGCTTAGAGGCTGCACTTTGGCATGGTGTTCAGTGGATTTCTTACCTGTTCTTCTGAAATGTTTTACTCTGAAAAGTATTTACTTCCATTCCAGCTCTTGGAAGTAAGATTGAGTTTTGTTTTGCTTTAATGCCTAATAATATGTTATTGACTTTTTTGCTCTAATGAAAGGAGAAAATCTTTAAGTGCTAGGAAATCATCATATGAATGGTAGTGAAACTATTTATAATAATCTTCCATCTTCTTTACAAACCCTATATTTTTTTCTACCAGTATTTTTTAAATGTGGTATTTTGACACAGGATTCTTTTGGGCTCTCTAAGGGAATGACTTTATTGCTGAAAAATATCACTTGTAGCAGTCATATGAAATTATAAGATTAGTCTTTTCAGAATAGTATTTCAAAAACTAGTATGTGTTGCATCCCTCCATGGCACCATGTACCACTGTGGAAAGATGGAAAACATATTACTACCCATCTTTCTGCCCAAGAGGTAGAGGAGCCTCACTGGGCAGGAATTGTGCGAACAGACCCTGGAACATCGCAGTCATAATTAGATGGGGGTAGTCAGATGACTTGGATTTGAGTCCTAGCTCTGCTTCTTCTACACTTGTTATTTTGAGCAAGTTACTTCATTCTTCTTTGTCTCAGTTCCCTCATCTATAAAATGGGCTAATGATATCTCCTTTGCAATATATTTTCAAATTTGCATGAGCACATGTTATGTACTCGGAATGTTGCCTGGCCACTAGCAAGTTTTCAGAAAAGGTTATCCATTTTGTTATTATTATCTTTCTTTTTGAGGTCCTACTGTAGATTAGGATACTTTCTGTATTCACCAAGTCATCTGTAACTGGAGGGAAGTAACTGCTCCTCTGCAGCAGAGTTACCCTGGGCATACACCTTATGAAACACTGGTTTTCCTTTAGCATGATTTTCTCTTGTATAAACTTCAAACTGTCTGGGTGAAGTAGCTGTCAGGCAGCTCTCACATATTCCAAAGTTCTGATTAGTTCTCTGCACATCTGTTGTCTTAGGTGACTGTAAAATTGTATTACTTTTGGTGTGCTTGTGTAACAGTAGTAACTTTTTCAGTTTGGGTGTCTTGAGAGTGGATTCCTTATAAAAAGATGAGTCTGTCTACCTCCTTCCTCCCTATTTTGCCTTTCTGCCTTTTACCATGGAATGACACTGGAAGAAGGTCCTGTTACCCAATATCTTGGACTTTCCAGCCTGCAAAGCTGTGACACATTAAATTCCTCTTCAATATAAATTGCACATTCTCAGATATTCTTTTGTAGTAACACCAAATGGACTAGAAAATCCTCAATGTCTTTCACTTTGGGACTCCTTGAAGTGGAATCAAAGTCTAAATATAGTTGAGAATAATCATCGTGGACAGTTCTTATGAATTTGTATGATTATCTGTCCATTACATCTTTTAGATTTGTCTATTTGGCAACAACCTTTTCAGCAACAACATCTTTTTACTTTTGGTTTTCATGGGGAAACCCTTTTTTAACATCCTTATTTCCAAAATTTATAAAATATTTAATGAAATTAAATAACAATGGTAGTGAGCCTAACCGCCACATATTGGAAAAAGGTAAATAACAAAACTCAGCAAGGGAGGCAGACCAACGTGAGCATGGTGGAGAGTCATGAGAAATCAGTTTGACATAGATGTCACCCAGTGTTTTCACTGTAGGGATTGGAGAGTGAATCGAGGAGCCATCAGAGTCTGTGTTCATTAGGAGAGTCAGTGCTGAATTTGCTATTAACCCTGTCAATGTTTACCTTCAGCTTCTCTGTAGTGCAGTTTTGCTATATGGAGTAGGACACTGAGTGATTGCTTTGTAGTTCTGTTCTCTTCTCACATAAAATAGCAAACTTTACTAATGTATATTGGAAAGACTTATTCATATTTGTCCAAAACAAAAACTCTGATTGATTTAAGACTTTTTGATTTATTATTATTAGTTTTTAATGGCAAGGTTGTTTCTTAAAAGGTTATACACAGGAGTTTATAAGCAAATGGATTACTGGGCCCATAAAATGCAATTTTCAGTTATTTATATTCATATTTTCCTAATGACACCATTCATCTTACTTCTGTTCCTGTGGCTTTTTGCAGCTCCACACTCTCCATTGACATTGGAATCCAGCTTATTATTTGTTTTTACAAGATTGTTTGGAATTGTAAAAATTTAGCTAACTGTTTTCATCATTAATTTTTATCCTTTGACTATTTTTGGAGCTAATCAATTTTCATGAATTAAATATAAAATATAACAAAGCAGAAAAAGTACTACAGATCAACAACTATATGTAACTTGAAATAACATGAAATTACCTTAGCCATAATGGAATACAATTTAATTTAATGTGATCAGACATAGACCTAGATTTAGTCTCCATACCATATGCATAGATTTTTATTCATAATGATTATCAACATGAGTATAATGCATTTTTTACTAAAATCATTCATTTCAACATATGAGGAATGCATATGTGTGTATATGTTTGTGTGTTGGCAAGGGAGGACACAGAAAGAGATACAGAGAGAGACAAGAGGAATATGATATGAGGGTATTGCATTCCTTACTCCTTCAAGTGAAAATGGTGACCTGCCTGTGGGACACCTGGAGGACACCATGTCTGTGAGTCATAATTTGGGGAGCAATGTTGGAAGCTCTGGAACTGATCCTTATTACAGATCTTTCTACTTATCATCATGGTGAGTTCTCCTTTGGGGATCTATCCTAGGTCATTTTGTGTGCTGTAATAAAATACCTAAGGCTTGATACTTTATAAAGTAAGAGGTTTTCTTACTCACAATCCAAAATTGGGATGCCCCATCATTTTTGCCTCTGATGGGGCCTTCTGGCTATGTTATAGCATGACAAATGGCAGGGAGCATGTACAAAAAAGATCAAATGGAAAGACAGAAAGTGATAAACTGATAAACTGAGAAGGGAACAGGCAGACTCCTGTATAATGCCTGTTCTTGCAGGAACAGCTCCACTCCAGGGACATCTAATCCATTGTGAGAGGCCAGCATTAGTCTCTGCTGAGAGCGGCACCCCATGACCTAGGCCCCACCTTCCAATAAGCCCCACTTCTTAAAGATCCACTGCCTCTCAGTGCATTTAGATAGGGACCAAGTTTTCAGCATCTTAGCCTTCAGAGGACAAACTATATCAAAATCATGGCAGGAACTTTTCTTTTCATTGCTGTTTGGTAGGGCCAGTCCAACTCATTGGTAAGAACCTGCTTACTAAAGGAAGTATACTCCTTTCCCCTGGAGCTCTGCATCTCTTCACAAACTCCTCTGTTCCTCAGTGGCCAGCTTTGCCAGAAGCCACTGGGAAAGACAACCTAGGGGATGGTGTGCTTAAAAACCATGGATGAGGTACGCTCAAGAGTCCTATTCTAACAGAACACCGGCTTCTATTATCTAGCTTTCTTCTCCTTTATATGCACTCTTGGTGTCAACTGGCACTTCCTTACAGCTGTGTGAAGATGCTGTTTCTAGATGTGTACATACAAAGCATCCATAAATTGGGGCCTATAATAAGGTAGCAGGCTCTGATGGAGTTTTGCAGATGTTCTATTCATCTGCTTTGATAGACTTTAAGGAGTAGCATCCCACAGACATGAAGTTCATCTCATCAGTAAGCAAAGATGAAGACCATGTGAGATTGTTGGTGACCAGCGATTCTATGTTGGCAAAAGGCTGTCATTCAAATAATTCTGACTTACATCCTGATTAAACAGATGTGAAGAGGGTTAAAAATCCCATCTCTAAAGCACATTTGTAAAACATTGATATTGTTACCATGTAGTAAGCAAAATATAATTATCCAAGTTCAATGAGAAGCAAGAATATATTACTTCTTTTTAAGCTTTTAAAGCTCCTAATATACTTTAGGATGACTCTAATATATGTGTATTTATGTCCAGACATTAAAAAGTAGAATTTAATTATCATAATACATCGTGTTTGACACTAAAAATGTGTAGTGGTCAGAAGGTCACTGTATTTTCTTTGTAAGATGAAAATGCTCAGAAAAGACATTATGGAAAGTGTTCACAGGATACTGCCTGAGGAAAGCAATAAAATTTGACATGAAATCTCTCAGGTTTGTGGAGGCACTTTATTAACTAGAAATAGCACATTATTTGTGCTCTGTGGATCTCAACTCTAATCTTTTGATCCTGTGAACCAGGCTGGCCCCTGCTCCTCTCTTGATTTCCAGCTGCCTCATGTGGGACAAGGAATGAGGTCTTCCTTCTCATTCTTCAGGAAAATCCTGACAGCTGGGTTCTTTCTCCTTACTTTTTCTCCTGTCTCTCCATACCCCTGGCCCTGCCACAGGTGATGTGCCTGTTTCCTTCTGCATACCAGCACAGAGCTGGGTCTGGAGTAGAGGTTCACTGGGCATCAGGGAATCTGAACTAGGAGGTAGAAGAGTCCACAAAGCAAAACATCTTCAGTAGCAAAAAGTTGGAGTGGAGGAAGGGCAGCCTCAGCAGCTAAGGGAAAGGAGCAACCCTGAGCAGAGGTTGCTCTGGCATCAGACAACAGGGTCCTTCACTGCCCCGTAAGGACAGGTACAAGAGAGGGATTGCTTGAATTTTATACATTAACACTATCGTCTTTCTTCTTCCACATACTCTGCCTTTTTACTTCCTCTTTCCTTTCAGCTCTGAACAGGATACCACTTCTTATTTTGCAAAAAATTTATTGCTGCAAAGCCCCTGTGTGAATTTATCCCCCAGCTGACTCAGAATAGATTATGAAGCAGTTGGATAAAAGATGTTTTTAGGATTGGGGATGTGGCTCAGTGGTAGTGGACTTGCCTAGAATGAACAAGGCCCTAGTTCAATCCCCAGCACCACAGAAATAAAAGATTTTATTTATTTATTTATTTTACCTAAAATACAGTTTGTGCATTTCCATCCTAGTATTGCTAAATCTGATGTCAACTGAGTCTCAAATGGTCCCTGCCTTATGATGGTCCAACTCATGGTTTTTTAACTTTATGATGGTATAGAAGTGATAAATATTCAAGAAAGACTGTACTTTGGATTTTGGATTTGTATCTTATCCTAGCTGGGTGTCTGTGGTCTTCTCTCTCAATTCTGGGAAGCAGCAGCTGCAGCTCCCAGTCAGTCACAGGACCACAGGGACAATAGGGTGACTCCGCAGTGTGTTATGTGATTTAAGCAAGATGTTGGGTGGGTTCGCATGCTAAAAACATTTATATAAATACTTTCAAATTCTGATGGGCTTAACCACATTCTTATGAGCAAAATAGTATCATAACTAAGTATATTTGTGGTCTCCAGTTTTCTTTCTTTGATTAATAACTTTTTAGTGATATATTAAAATGTCAAAAATGTTAGTAAAGATTGTAGGATTAGAGAAGGAGGTCTTTAGTCAAGACATAGAAATTTATAACTACAATCTTTGTCTGATCTTTGAATCTGTAATCAAATATAATTGCATTGCAATCACATTTTGGCTTTAATGAACTCCTATCTAAACTCAAGGTTTATCTGCTGAAATTTTAAAATTGTATGTGTGTGTGTGTGTGTGTGTGTGTGTGAGAGAGAGAGAGAGAGAGAGAGAGAGAAGCAGAGAGACAGAGAAAGAGAGAGAGAATGTGTACACTTGTTTCTGATTTACCTATGTTTTTCTTCTTCCGCAGTATCTCTTCTTTCTCCTAAAATTGCCCCCTCATCATTTGTTGGTAAACACTGTTACAGTTTGGATCTGGAATGCCCCCTAAAGGCTCAGATGCTAAAGCTTGGTTGCCAGCACATGATGCCATTGGGAGATGGTGGAATCTTTAGGTGGGTTCCATGGGAGGAAGTTAGGTCACTGGAACACACATTTGAGGGACATATCGATACAAACCCTGCCCTCTTCCTATCTGCTTTTGCTTTCTGGATGCATGAGATGCACAGGCCTCCTCTGTGGGCCATGAGCTCCCACTGCCATGATGTACTCTGCTTCCACAGGCCCAAAGGAACTGGGCCAAATGATGGTGGACTGAAACCTCTGAAATTGTCAGCCAAATCAACTTTTCCTCCTTTTAACTTGTTTCTGGTATTTGTCACCATAATGAAAAGTTGACAAGTGCAATGGAGTGTTTAAACTCCTCCAAGCAATTACAGGATTGGCTTAGAAATATAGGCATGAATTTGACCTTAAATGACCATGATTGTAGAAAATAGAGGAAGGTGAAAGCTAAGCACCCAGACAACTACAATGTACTATTGACTAAATTCTAAGGTAAGACCTATGAATACTGGTCTGTTATCCAGGTATAGTACAGTACTTGGGGTCTAGAATCCCAAGAATACCTCTCACTGAATGAAAAGTTGTTAAATAAGGTGAGTATAGACCCAAAAGATCTTTTTGGTCTTTGTCTTTCTGGTTTCTGTGAAGGCTAAAGAATTCTATTGAATTACCAGCCTTTCTTGGTCTGTCTTTAGATCATAAAAACTGTTCAAAGAAACATTTTATAAAAAACTAATTTGGGGAAATATTTGTATACACTATGGGGAGAAAAAGAGTCAAAGGAAGTGGAAACATTTTGGAAATATATTGGCTCAAAATGATTGATTCCTGATGTGGCCTCTTTCAGCTCTCTGTAAATTCAGGGAGTAAATAAAATGTTCAGGACTCTCCCAACTCCTGCAGGCAGCTTTAGGCAAACAGTGTTAGCCGTGGATCAATCTAGTGCCCAGAGCAGGGCATTGGTGCCACACCAAGCAGATTGCCTGAAAAGGCCAGAAAAAGGTATTTCTAAAATGTATTTACAAAATGAAAATTAATTTAGATAAAATTGTCTATAAAACAAATCACTGGATTTACCAACCTGAATCCTTCAGGTCATTTCAAAAATGCTGAGCAAACCATGATCTAATATATATGAAATCATCAGTTTTTATCTCGAATTTTAAAAATGTCCTAACTTCCTGTTTTTTCTTTTAGTTTTTCATAAGAACTGTAGTATTTTTGTAGATGTTAATTTGTCTAGGATACCCCAATCTGTCTGGCACCTTCTGAAGTTATAAGGTCTGTCTGAAGTTCATTTGCACCCCTAAAATTAATCCAAAGCCTTTGCAGATCCTCCAAAGATTGAATTTCCAAGGGAAGAAGAGAGGTGATTCAAAACACAATATTGAACATCCCAGGTAACTACAAACTACTTTCTTCTCTTTTGAAAACTATTTAGTGGATTAACTTCATCCTGCAATACTGTGTCTGGCACAATCTATCTTGCATAATAACATTCTTATGGTGGGTGATTCAGATGGCTTTTGAATAAGCATTTCCCTCAATGCCTGCACTTCCAGCAGAGATGTTTTCAGCCAGAAGTTGGTGAATAAATAAAGCACATTGTTTTGAAGAGTATTTTTAAGGCTTATGGCTATGCTAATTTATTCAAATGTATACATTAAGATGTGTGGATCTGAAGATTTAGAGGATCTTTGAAAGTCCTACATGTAGACTATCCCTTTTACTTACCATGTAGCTGTTGCTAATATACTTTTTCCCTGTTGAATTTTTCTGTTTCTGAAATGTTATTTATTGCTTCATGGTATTATCATCTCCATTGCATCGTTATCCCTTTTGTACATACACCTTAAGTGTATGCAAACAAAGCAAGGTCACTAGTATCAGGTTTAGAGATTTGGTTTTGATTATACAAAGCAGTTTTAGAAAAAAATATCTCATGAGATTCTTGCGTTCGGAGAGCTTGAGTCTGTATAAATTCTGTTTTGTTTTTCAGTTGCAACCCAGGAATTTGAATCAAGAATGCTAATGATACATGATTAATGACTATTTTCTATGCAAATGAGATGGGCACAGGGTAACTATTCTTTATAAAAGCAATTTTATATCTTGTTTTGACTGTCACGGAGGAATCAAAGAAACATTCTGGTGCTAATAGAGAGGGAGTGTAGAGTATAAAAGTCATATAGGTCTTTGAAGAATGTTGTGGAAAAACCGTATGCGTAATTGACCTGCCTCCTTGATTCTACTGAGTCACATGTCAAAACAAGCTCCTAAATCCAGTAGATATCTGTCTAAAATCCTCCAGTAATCACATGAAGTTAGATGACAAGCCCAGAAAAGAAGACAGCACACTAATATCGTATAAAGCCATTTGCTGTACATCTGGCTCATTTCTGAAATGGAGTGTTCAAGTTTCATTCTTGTATTTGTTCATCCCTGCATTCTCTCTATAAACCAACAGGAATCTCCTTACGTAGATATACATAAAGGACTGAGTCATCTCTGCAGCATCGCCATCACCCAAGCCCCTCCTTTGAACATATCACAGATTGCTTGGATTCACTTTCCTCAGCTCTGCTAGCTCCCCACTGGGGTCATTGCAAGAGCCAGGAAACTGTATCCCTGCTTCTCTTCTGGCTCATTAAGTTTTGGTCATCAAAATGTTTCAAAACTTTCTTTTGTATATCCTATTTCAAACTTTTTAAAATTATGAAATACTAAAACTACCATGTACTCATGATTAAAACAAAATGAACAATTCAGAGAGGGTATAAGAATAAAGAAGAAAATGTGTTCTCTACTCCATACAAGTCCCACTTTCCAGAACCAAAAATGTATATCCTGCACATTTTCTTTTGATCAATCTTCAACAGTACATTTTAACTACCTGATAAGAAATATGACATCATCACCCATTATTACCACTTCTTTCTCTGATGGCTTCATTGAATATATTATTTTTTATTGCAAAGATCTCAAACATTTACATTCCATTCTGTAATTATAATTATGCCTCTCTGCTTTGTCTATATGTCAACTATAAAAACTGGAAAATGCAATATTAACATTATGCAAATGTTATTTTCTACAGAATCAAATATTTTTGCAAGTCTTATAACTTGATTTATGTGAAAATAGTAAGAGTAAACATTCATCCAGAAAAATCATTGTCTGTAGGTGCATTTATGAGAAGCCAAATCAGTGAGATTAAGTAGTTTATTCAAGATCACTCATAGGGAATAAGATCAAGCAAAGACTAGACTCCTCAGAGAAAGACCTCTGTCCTTGGCAATCCAAGGGTTGAGTCCCTGGAGTGAAGAATCTTCAAGTGTGGGAGTTGATAATATTCCCCTGCTTCTTTACACCCACTCCTGAATGGGCATCAAGCTAGGAGAATGCAAGGGAGAAAAGCTCCTAACTATGGATGAAAGAACAGAGGGAATAAAGGAGCCCAGTTCCTGGTGCCACCAAAGCACACTAATACAACATTAGACAGCTAGGCCAGGCTTTATGTTGCAAAATGCCACCCACCACAAACACCTTCCTGTAGACCCATCCTTTGTGTTGCTGAGCACTTGTGAGGAAGGTGTCCTAGCCTCTGCCAGGTGTCCAGGTGCTGTCTTAGGCCTTTACTTGGACTTAGACTTTCCTGCTGATTTCAGTATAATAGTGAGCATTTTTAGTGTGTGGCCCAGCAGTCAAGGCTTTTTCTAATGGCACCTTGTGCATGGGTTGTAGGTGGGCCAAATTGGCCCCCTGCCTCACATCTTCAACACTTCAAGGAGCTTCCTTCTATTAACTTTGGCTTATTATTTTAACAATCTACTCACCTATTTTATTCAGATATTATTGAATAAATTAATCTTGCTTTCAAATCCTTGTTTTTATCTTCTAGAATTATTAGAATTATACCATTTTTATATCCTTTGAGTGGAAACCTGGTGGATATTTTAAGAGGAATAATGGCCTTCTTTTAAAATCTTCAAGAACTTCCCATCATACTTGTGCTATAGTGAAATTTCTCCTTTGGGCATAGACAGGTGGTACTAGGTGATCTCTACTCTCCCAGGCTCCACTGAGACTCTCCACCCAGATCTGGGCCTCACTTGTTCTAAGATGCTCTTTTCCTTTCTGTCTGGGCCTCTTCACTGCTTTCCCCCATCCATCTATCCTCCAATAGGTTTATCCTTTTATAATTTCTTTTTAATTTTTTATGTAGCAGCTACCACATCTGTAGTTATATTACTGTTGCGGTCGCTTTGAATGCCCATTCTCCCCTCTAGACTGTGAGTGCTAAAAGATCTGTAACTATTCATTTATCACACACATGCATACACAGACACACATCCACACACAAAGAAAATAGAAATATATAGACAAACATACACACAAACAAACACACAAAGAAGCAAAAGGCATTCACTCAAATATAAGCAAAGTGATTTAGTCAGCATTGTTTTTATTGCTGTTGTTGTTGCTATGGCCAAAAGACCTGACAAGAACAATTTTAAGGAGGAAAAGATTCTTAGGGGTCTCATGTTCACAGATGAACATAGATGGCTAATTCTGTTGCTCTGGTCTGAATGTGAGGCAAGACAACATGGCAGAAGAGTATGGCAGAGGAAATCAGCTGACACCAGTAAGTAAAGAGAAGAGCTCCCTTCACTATAGGCAAAATATAAACCCTGAAGGTCCACCCTTCCAAATGGACTCACTTCCTCCAGCCACACCGAGCCTGCCTATTATATGCAGAAAGTTGAAATTAGACCCTTATCTTTCACCCTGCATGAAAATCAAATCAAAATGGATCAAAGAGCTTGGAATTGAACCAGCTACCTTGCAACTGGTAGTAAACAAATTAGCTCCAGCACTTCAGCATTGGAGAGTAGGCAAAGACTTTTTCAACATGTCTCCTAAAGTGAAGGGAATAAAGTAAAAAAATCAGTGAATGGGATGCCATAAAGCTAAAAAGCTTTTGTACTGCCAAGGAAACAATCAAATTAGTCAAGAGGTTTCCTACAGAATTGGAGAGAATCATGGACTGTGATTCTTCTGACAGGAGTCTCATATCCAGAATCTACAAAGTGCTCAAAAATATCAACTTCAAAAACACAAACAACCC
>PVKS010014020.1:0-11779 GCA_004027875.1 Aplodontia rufa | reverse complement strand
AACTGGTATAGCCTCTCTGGAAAGCAGTGTGGAGAATCCTCAAAAAACTAGGGATGAGCCCACCATATAATCCTGCTATTCCTCTCTTGGGTATTTTTCCAGGGGATTTAGAATTAGCACATTACAGTGACAGAGTGACATTGATGATCATAGCAGCTCAATTTACAATAGCTAAATTATGTAAAGAACCCAGATGTCGAGGATCCAAAATCTGTGATACATATATATACCATGGAGTTTTACTCAGCAATTAGACATAATGATGTAGCAGCCTTTAAAGGTAAATGGATGGCTATGGAAGAAATTATACTGAGTGAAATCAGCATAACCCAGAGAACCAAAGGTTGAATGTCTTCACTCATTTGTGGAGGATGGAGGTAGACCCTGGCCATTGAGAAAGGAGGTCAATTCTCATGATTTAAATCCGGAAAAGTTGTAATGACATACAATGTAAGGCATTTGTAGAGATGTTTTGGGAAGGAAGGAGGGGGAAGGATAAGGGTAGATAATTTTGGGGGGGTCTTGGGGGGTAAATCTAATATTCAGAACTTATATACATATTACATTTTTCATTAGAAGCATGTTTGATTGTTCAAAAAATAAATTTCTTAATAAAAAATAAAAACATGTTAATAGAAAAAAATAAAGGGATTAATGAACTGAGTATGTTAAGACTTTCATAACTCAATCATTTCACCTTTAAACTCTCTTACATTGTCTCACACTGAGCTTTTGTGTGACTCCTCACATTTAAAGTATAACACACAGGTATGCACCTTCATATACACTCAAGCACTACACAATGCAAAAATATTCAGTCAGGTGGTATTCATGCAACACACACATGCACATAGGCACTGTATAAGTATTTCACCACTTAACGTAGAGATATATTTCATACTTAGCTTTATTCATTCATTAATTCACACATTAATTTGTGGCTCATTTAATAGTGTATGTGTATATATATATATATATATATATATATATATATATTGCCCCTCACATTTATGGGCAATGATGAACATGCAGATAGAGACTACACAGTTTAATAGGAATTAAACTACCATGACTTGGAAGTGGAGTTGTCTGAAAATGGTTTTCTGTGAGGGAATGTACCAATGCCTTTATTATTTTCCTTACCACTTACTCTCTCCATGGAGCCTCACCTCATACAGTTCTATATAGACAACCCTGCCCACATGCCCAGGCTTTGTTCTGACCCATTCTATATATCTCTGCTGCCTCCCATTCCTCCTTGCTTGAGGAACATGCAGCTAGTGTTTCCTGGGAATTATAAGTTCAACCTGGGAAAAAGCTCATAAAAGTCTTGGACTTGGGTTTATTATTTAGGCCAGATGTGCCAGTGAACTCCAGGATTCCTAGTTTTCAATGTGATCTAGAAGATAAGTTTGGTGTTAGAGTGGACACATATCCTCAGTCTAAGGGACTCCCTCTTCTCTGTGGGGATAGGAGTGAATTAAAGGAAAGTTTGTTCTTGAAATTTGTTCTCTAAACTGAGTGACAAGGGTAGAATTCCTATTGCCTGAATCTTGTTATTACTCATTTAAAGAAAATCAATTCATAAAAAATAGGTATAAATGTCAGAGTTACTAAACATAAAAGTGAAATGGGAGGGATGGACAAGTAAACAGACTTCCACAATTTACTGTATAAAGTCCTATGGTGCATAGAACAGGCTTCAGAGAGATTGTGCTGACTTACCTGATTCTGAAATGATGGGCATGGTTTAGCCAGTAAGGAAGAATGGAATCAATACTGGAAATGTTTGCAATGGTGAGCAGGCATGCAAAATACATTAGTTAGGATTTAATTGGCTTCAAATGAAACAAACCCCAACCAGCAGTGCTTTTTTTTTGTAATTTAAGCTCAAAGCAAGTGGTGTCTGAAAGTTGGAGGAGGAGATCAGTATACAGACCTGCTATTTTTGTCTTTCTTTTGGCCTTTCCTTTTATGCTCCTGCATTTGCATTATCAAAACTACATTTATAGAAGAAAAGAAAAAGGTAAACTTCAGGGAGTGACAACATTTGATTTGTCCTTGTGAGGCCCTGTTTTTTGTTTTTTTTTTTTTTTTTTTTTTTTTTTTTTACAGAGGACATCCATGAAGCCCTCCAACCCTATTTGAGAGCTAGTGCTCTCTTCTGGGTGCTAGTTAGCAGATAGGGACCTTTGCACACCATGGGGTCATCCTAGGCTGAGGGACATGGAAATACAGGCCACTATGATCTTCTTCCCTAGAATAAAGAGATCTCTGCCTCCGTTGGAACAGAACATACACTTTTAATTGGGAAAAAAGGAGACAAAGAACTTACATCTGTCACAAAAATGAGTCAGCACAATGAGGATTTGTTATATTTGGAAGGAAGGGATGATGTGAAGATGTATTGAGAAGGAGAGGGGAGGGACAAGGGGGAGGGGAAGGGATGGGAGAATGTGGTGGGATCTAGGGGTAAATATAATTTAAGAATATATACATGTCATATTGTTACTTAGGATGCATTTTTGATGTTACAATAACTAACTTTCTTAATAAAAAACAATAAAAAGAAGAGGCATGCAGAGAGGTTGTAAGTGCTGCTGAAGTACAACAGAAGAAACCAGGTCAGTGCCAGATATGGTGGTGCATTCCTGTAATCCCAGGGACTGTGGAGGCTGAGGCATGGGGATAGCAAGTTCAAAGCTAGCTACAGCAACTTAGTGAGGCCCTGAACCATTTAGCAAGACCCAGTCTTAAAATAAAAAAAAGTATATATAAAAGGCTAGGAATGTGGCTCAGTGGTTAAGCATCCCTGGGTTCATTCCCCAGTATCCAAAGAACAAAAAACAAATAATAACAGCAACAACAATAATAAAAATTGGGTCTGACAAGAAAGTCTTTGACTCTTACAGTATATGACAGAACATATTCTCATGTGCTACTTATTTTAGCAGAATTGAGATTCATTCAGGAACTTATAAGTTACATGTTACTATTTCCTTCCTAATCAATCACTGATATGTAAATTACACATCATCAAACACATACTTCATATATATGGTACACATTATATACAGATTATATTCTATATATGTGTGTCTTATATATGTTTATAAACATGTATAAAATGTATTGCTTTAGTATTTTTCCTTTTCTTCACTTGGGAAAGCTCAGCAGAGCATAAACACAGACAAGATTTTACTTGACAATGTATTGTCTTTTTCCTCAATTCATTTCTCTTGTCTTTATAAACTTTGTAGTTACTGAGATTTCATTATATTCTTTAAAAATATGATTGTGTCTACTTTTAATTAAAGTTGGTTCATCAGGTGCACAGCATGGGTGTAGAAGTAATAGGGTCATTTTTCATCCTGGACTTCCTTAAGCATGTGGTTGGTTTTTGCCTTTAATTGTCCACCAGGGCTTACTGTACTCATCTTATTATTTATTTGTATTTCACTTTTTCATCCAAAATTGCTATCAGGCACACTAGGAAGATAGAAGAATTTTCATATTATGTAATTTATGTCATTAGATTTTGATGTGAAAACTTTTAAAGGATTGATAGTGGTTCTTACATTCTCTAAGATGCATTAAAATATTCTTGAAGTATTATGATTTAGTATTTTTGATTTACTTAAAAAGAAATATACTTTCTAATGCAAATGAGAAAAATTGTTAGCAAAAAAATGCCTTCAGTCAGATCCTTCAAATACATCATCCTATCACTCTCAGTCTGATGAAAGTATTCAGTAAAATCCCGAAACAATTGTACTACCAAAAAAGGCTTTCAAAGCAATCATCTCATTGTCCTTAATATTTACTGTCAATTCCATTCACCTAGTATCAAATATAGGCCATTAGGCATCAGTCTTAATCTGTTATTTTTCATTTCCTATTTTCTCCATTAAACTGAAAAATTTTCACAACAGAGAACTGGACCACCAACTTCCTCTATCTCCATAGCTGTCCAGTGTTCCATCCAGGAGGACCACTGGGTTACTGTGTTTCAGTAGCATGTGTTTCTGCAAAGTCATGGTGGTATTCTCTGTAATCAGCTTTCTTTCTATAAGGCAACTGTTTTTAATCTCCTCTTTTACTATAAGATCTTGCCTTTAATTTGACAAGAAGTCTTCTAACTCTCAAAACTTGCTGCTCTCCTTGCATTTTGCTTCCTGTTCACTATCCTTCCCACAATTTTTCCACAGACAGATGAGGCTCCTTGCTGCTCTAGACTCAAGGCACCCCTTGTTTTTTTCTCTTGCTTCCTCCAAAATTGTTCTGCTCTTGAACTTTTCTCTAACATGTGCTCTTATCCTCTTATGCTCTACCAACTGTTGCATTTGAGCAGATGGTATCTCTGAACCAGGAAAAGCACCTTGGCAGCACCTGGGGTCCAGCACTGCTTGTTCACGCTGGAATCCTTAGAATGTGCTGCACTCTTACTGATGGTCTCAATGTCTGTTTCTGTCATTGTTGGTACTGAGTATAATGTGATGCTGTGGATTACAAACTCCACTGAGCACAAGATGCACCACCTTAGGAATGAATGCGTTCACTTTTCTGAGTCCATACTTAGTTACCTAGATTCATCTGGGCTTCTGGTTCTAGAACCTAGTAGTTTGTACTTTGGTACTACCTGAGGTGCTTAGTGATTACAGTTAGCGAAATGCTACATGACTGTGTACATTTCCTGGCTCAACTTAAACTTTCATAAGCATAGTTTGATCTTCATATTTGCTTCTGCTAATGGGTATTGGACAAATCTCTGCACTGAATGAGATGCTGTGAACATGGTCAGTGCAGAGGTCCTACTAAGATGCCTTTTCCCAGGAATACCTTCTGCCATAGTTTCTTTTCTCTGAGCTGCTGGGATAGGAACTATTGTATTGACTCTTTTTTTGGATAATGACATTTTCAAGGTTGCAAGGTAGCTGGAAAAATCATCTCCATTCTATAGGAGACATGCTGTTAGACACACATTTCTTTTTTATTTTTCCTTTCCTTTTTTTGTATTTGGATGTCACACTTTCTGCAGAAGAGGAACTTAACTTCTGTCCCCTTGAGACAAAGGACTGCCTTTCAGGAGGATCCTACCTAACCCTCTCATGTGAATTTCATAATGATTACATGCATTTTATAACTGGGTTTATCATTTGCTCAGTTTTAGAAAGCCATTGTAGTATGTGAAAAACCTGGTAAATTCTATTGCTTATGCAATATATTTAATATAAATTAAGTTCCGATGGCTAAAATCTATTACAAAAAAAGACTGTCTTTTGAAGAATATAGTAATTGAGGGAGGAAGAGAAAGAAAACTCAAGAGATTTTTAAAGATTTTCCTATAATTCATTTTATCTGGATAATATTAAGGAAAGTATTTTAAAATGAAATGTAATATAAAATTGCTAAGTTAATTCTTTTCATACAGTTCTTGTGAGAGTAACTCTCTGATAGCAACCAATTGTTTTCTCAATTGAGTTGAATGAAACTAAAACACTTTACCTTACTCAGCTAAAGTAAGGGAGAAATCTTGAATTTCATGTTTTTGCTGTGTACTGAATTAAAGTATCTTTTGGTAATAGAGATCAGCTTGCCTACAGTGAGGGTGGGATATGAGGGAAGGGAACATTGCTGGTGACCCTGGTTCTTGTATTCACATAAACTTCAGCTTGAAAGTTAAGAGCCTGAACTTACTGCACATGCAGGGGCTGTACTCACCTCCAGAAGACCTGACATGGTTCAAGTTCACATCAAAGGTAGACAGAGTCCCAGCTTCCAAACCAGTTGGAAAACCAGATTCCACTCCTGAGAAACTGCAGAATGATGATTGAGTAGGCACCATTCAGGGTCCTTATTTTCTCATTTAAAAAACATGGTTAAAAAGATATCATTGTATATATATATCTATATATACACCACAATTTATGAGTCCATTCATCCAGCCAGGGGCATCTCTGCTATTAAAGAGAACAATATCATGGCATTTCGAGCCAAATGAATGGAAATGGAAAAAAATTAAGCTGAGTGAAATATCCCAAATTTAGAGACTTAAGGGCCAATGTTTTTCTCTCATATGTGGAAGCTAGTATAAAACTTACGACAGGATGATAATCAGCTGAGGTTATGTAATAAGCTCACCGTAGTTGAAACTTCACATAAGCTGAGTGAATCATACCTAGGAAGATGGGGGAAGAAAGGAAGGAGGCAGAGAAGGAAGGGAGGGGATAAGGGGGGTTATCAATACAACAGAGAATACTCAACTCCCATTAGAAGCCTAGATATACACAGACAGGCAGAGGACCTGAGAATTATCAACAATTATTATATATGTATATGTTCATTTCAAACTATAGTATGGTGGAATTACAGAAGAGGCATGATCTTGGGGAATGGATGAAGTGGGTAGATCCTGATCTAGGATCAACCTCAACTTACTATGTCAGTATGTCAATATCTGTGCATCCACAATATACAACAACAATTTACTCTGATATGTAAGTCTATGGTCGAATAAATAAAAAAAATATAACTGAAAAAAGATATCATTGTGCTTGAAAAAAATTACTCATAGCATTATTAAAATTTAAGTATTTTTTCCCTTTGAATGTTGATTGCTTTGGAATTATAGAGAAACTTTTCCACCAGACTGTTTCCATAGATGAGGAGTATGTAATATCCGGTCTCTATAACATAAGAGGATAATGGTTCACTGCACCTCTTGGGAAAGTTTGCTTTTAAATAATTATTTCAGAACATATCTAATGCATTGTTTAAACTACCCTTTATTGGAAGCCCAAGTTGTGCAGCCTTAAACCATCAAACAGAAGGGAATCCTTTGAAAAATGCTGCATCATTACCTGGGTGAATGAAGTTCAAGAGTCAAACACACAAAAACCTACCCTTTCCAAATGAGGCAGGGATTGGAGTCAAATAAATTGCACCCATTTCATAAGGAGAAGCAGCATGTGTTTGTTAATCCCAAGAATGAAGAAATTTCTAAGAAGCACAGCTTCTCAACAAAGAAGATAAGGCTATAAATGTCTAGAAATTCAATTTTTCCATTTAAGGAAGTCAGTAACTATTACTATACCATTGTGTTCCACAAAAATACATTTGTGAAAGACAGGTTTTAAGTCATACCACAGTCTTGAGCTTAAGTTCAGTGGGAATAAAAACAGGTTTATTTTTTCTTTGTTTTTTTTCCCATTTATTTATTTATTCGTTTTTATTTTTTGAATGATGCTAGAGAACAACATTTCATCTCTGGGAGTATATGCAACTGGAGAGAGTGTTGGACTCAAAAGGGAGCCAGATCTTTTACAAGGACCCCAGAGCAACACTAAGGAGGGGCTGCATCTGTGAGATTCAGTAATATACCACGATAGGTAAAAACAATGTGTCTTTGAAAGCTTGGAAATGAAGTGGAAAATAAAAGCAGGAAGGAAAGGAGTGATTGTTCTCTTCTGGCAGAACAAAATCACAAAACAATTTCAAGAGAAAGATTTGAGCATTGGGCTGGTGGAAGAATAAAGATTGATGGGGGGAAAAAGAGGAAGGTGAAAAAGAGAAATTCCAGAGGGAAAATCCAACTATCAAGGCAGGCATACAAGAGAGGATAGCACTCAGGAAGTAATCAGTATTCTGAACAATAAAATAAAGGGTGGAAGGAAGGAAGATGATATCAGAGAAGGTTCAGAAATTGGGTAGGCTTAGGCAGGGTCATGGAATTTATTCTTTAGGCACAGCATGTGCATATAGAAAGCACTGAATTAATGCACATTCAGTGAAAAATGTAGGACAAACTGCATGCCTTTGGGATGCTGCTTCTCTAAGACTTTCCCTGACTATTTCAGAGAACGTTCTGGAACCCACATTGCATACTCTGCAATCCACTCATTGATTTGTCTCAGTTTCTGCTTTAGGGATTTCAAAGTCTGAAGTTTTGGGAGTTGGGAAGGCAAAGATTTCAGGAGGCAAATTCCACTACTCGATTTTTGGTGCAGCCTGGGTGTGGGTGTGGCAGCAAGCAGTGTGTCATCTAAAATTTTTGTTAAAATTTTCAAGCATCTTTAGGTGCTTAGAAAGGTTCTGAGCAAGTATAAGATTAGCAAAGCTTTAGTGGAAAAGTTAGATCTCTACTGAAAATTTTAAGTGAAGATTCCCAAAATGGCCTTATTTCCTGTGTTAGCCAGTGTCAGGGGATTGCTCTTCTATTGCTGACCTTTGAAAAATGGAAGCAAAATCAGTGAAAATCTACTTACTAGAATTCAATTAGCATAATTAAATTAGGCTTCTGTTCTTTAGGATTCAGCTTAGGATGGCTCTTGTAGAAGGGAAAAACAGGATTTAAAAAAAAGTTTTGAAAACTCAAAAGTTTACAAGTCATATTCATCTTATAGTATGATATTTCTAAAAGGGCAAAATAATTCATTCTCAAGAATTATTAAGAAGTTTATCAGAAGAGTGCAATGCACTGGTAAAACAGACCATAATTTTTACATTTTTCTTAATTTTAATTGCTTCCATTTAAAAGAGAATAGATTTTCTATTTCACCAAAAATGCTAAAGTGAACACTGAAAATTAACATATCTAAACTTTCCTAATTAAGAAACAAAGACTTCTATCAACTTTCCTCTGGGTTTTTGTTTGTATTTTAAGAAGGTGTAAATGGATAAAGCAAAAGAGAAATGTCTTTTATCTAAGAGAAAATTTTGTATTCTCTGGACACAAATTCCATTGTTTGACTTTTTCTCATTATTCTCAATGACTTTGTTCTCTCTTTTGGTACTTGGAGTGTGCTACTTACGGATTTTTTTTTCCCTATCCTCCTGAGAAGAAGTCTTGACTTTGGAAATATTCTCTCATTTATTTTTTCGATGCTTCTATGCTGAGACTTCTTTTATGTTATGTAGGGCCTTTCAGTTCTTGTGATTTCTTGATATAGTTAAAATACTTACTGAAGGATTTGAAAGCCCTTGTAAGGTCAAGGATTTCTCCTGTGATATACTTTGCACAATTTTTGAGAATATTTGCTTCAAATTAAAACAGAAATTCATAATCAGGCTAAGTTTTAAGAAGAACTTTTAGAAAAAGTTTGAGCCTTTGCAGTCAGAATGTCACTAATGAAAGTGTACACCTCGTGGTTGGCAAAGGGAAGGGCAGGCTGTCAGGAAGCCTGAAAGTGCCACCCCACTACAGCTGGTCACTGTTTTCTAATTCTGGACGTTTTGTGGCCAGGGTGCACCTTAGCTAAAAGAAAGGTGTTCGGCTTTCTAGGAGAACATTTGGGTCTGTCTTTTGCTCATCCTGCCCTGATTTGTTCTGCTCTGAAATCACTCATCATTCAATACTTTCCCAGCACTCTCTTCTCTTAAATGTGAAGAGTGGCTCTTTGGTTAGAAATCATTGCATATAAATAGCACCTCCTGCCTTCTCTATATCACCAAACTGCCTTTGACTACACCACCTAACTCCTTTTGTCTTATCTACTGTGAGGACTCTGCTGCTACTAATAGGGTGTACAGAAAACAGGAGTATCGCATTTTTAGGCTACTGGAGTCCTGTCTTCCTTCCTGTAAGCTAACCCTTTCTATTCTATTATTTCCAGCTTTTAAAAATCTTTGTAGGCCCTCCTATAGTTGGGGGTCCTTTTTCCATGACTGGCCATGCAGGAATCCTGAATCACCTAACAGTCTTCCTTGTTAGCTTATTTACTTTCAGTTGCATATTAAGTCAATTCAAATGATTTAAAAATGAAAGGCATTCTTTCACTAGCTCACAGCCAACAGGAGACAGATTGATTAATTAGTGACAGATGATGTCATGAAGAATTTTGGGTCTCCCATGGATTCTGCCCTTTAATTTTCTTACCTCTTTTTTTCTTCATCTTCAGACTCATCTTAAGGCTTCCTAGTCCCCTGTCTTGTCACTGAGTCACTACTTCTCTGAGGGAGCTCTCTCTGCCTCTTTTATCAAGGTACTACTAATCTCATTCATGAGGACACCACCTGTTTTAATCAGCTTTTTCATTGCTGTGACTAAAAGACCTGATAAGAACAAATTTAGGAGAAAAAGTTTTAGGGGGCCCATGGTTTCAGAGGTCTTAGTCCATAGATGCCCAGCAGTAAATGGAGCTCCTTGAGGATCCATGTGAAGCTAAACATCATGGCAGAAGAGTGAGGCAGAGGGAAGTGGTTCAGAGCATTGCCAAGAAGCCGAGAGAGAAACTCCATTCCAGATACAAAATGTATACCCAAAGGCATGCCCCAGTGACCCACCTCCTCTAGCTATACCCTCCCTGCATTTGTTTGCCATTTAATCCCTATGAGGGTATTAAGTCACTGATTGGGTTAAGGGACCTTTACCCCAATCATTTCACCTCAACCTTCACATTGTCTCACATACTGAGTTTTTGGGGACAACTTTTATCCAAACCATAACACCAACCTAATGGCCAAATCAGCCTCCAAATACCCCATCACCTAACATCTTCGACCTGGAGGTAAGGGTTTCAATTTTGAATTTCAGGGGACAAAAATATTCAGTCTCCTATCAGTCAGTTTTTGTCTCTTCAGCTGGTTATAATTCAGCCCAAACTTCAAATGAAGGATAAAACATGGGAGCCAGGGAGACCCTATTGGTGACCAGCTTCAGCAAGAGAGGTAGATTTTTGCAGTTTTAGTTAGGAGGGGACTTTTCATCTGGGCACTGAACCTTATTCCAGGGTGGTATTTGTAGGATTGTTTCTGAATCATGAATTGGTTCTAATTTCTCTCTTATTTGCTTTTGTCCTCAACCTCTCCACATGTTTCCTCTGCAATTCCCCTCTCTTCAAGAAATTTTTGTAAAAGGTATTTTACAAGCAACTATTATAGTTCATTACTTTACTTTGCAAAAAGAAAAAAAGAAAGAAAAATAAAGATACAGGACTCATTTACTTTCTCTGCTATTTAAGGTCCAGTGTAAGGAATACTGATAGCTTTTTGTCAAAGAAAAAATAAAGAGTGTTGTGATATAAAGGTCCTAAATAAATGATGTTTATAATACAGGAGCATAGGGAAGAGGAGGTTATATGTCTGTGTGTGCATGTTTTAATTTCAGAGACAAAGCTATTCTTTGATTTCAAGATTTCGGAAGCATACAGTTATCTCCCTTTGTCTTATTGGCAATATTGTTTATGTAGGTTTTAATTAGGTCTGAAACTACTAAATGGAAAATTGTAGAAATAAAATGATCATGAGTTTAAGTTGCACACAAATCTGCATAGTGTGATGAAATCTCATGCCGACCTGCTCTGTTCCATCAGAATGTGAATTATCCTTTTGGGATTTACTTATTTATTTGGTACTGGGGAATAGTTCAAGACTAACATATAACCATCACTCATTATTTCTATTGACAGGGAAACACTGAGCTCGTGTGCTATGGGCACAACGATGAGTAGGAACAAGCTGCAGAAGCTTAAAGTTGTCCTTTAGTAAGGTTGTGTGAAGGGGTGATGTTGCTGGGCTTCAAAGCCAGAAAGGCATGGATTTATTTATTTTTTTTTTTAATTTTTTATTTTGAGCAAACTTACTAGATTTTAACAAAATAATATAAAATGTGTATAAAATATGCATATATTCTGGATTTTGCAATTATCCCCAGGAGTGCCCCCCCAATTACCCTCCCTTATCCCTCCCTTCCCCATCCCATTATAACTCTAAAAAAAGTATTAGATTGTAAAGCATTACATCTTATCTGGATTTAACTCATGTTACTAGACCATCTTTCTCA